>PVJC01018975.1:0-30729 GCA_004026665.1 Murina feae
CTTGTATCAGCCATATCAGAAGTTTTATGAAGTATGATCAAAACTGGTTTGATGTATTGCAGACCAACATGTCAAACACATCAGACATCTTATTTAGCAGTGACCTGCTAAGAATGGTTTTGACCCAAGTTATTATTTGAAAAGAAAATTGGAGGAGACAGTTTCCAACCAAGTAGTCTTTATTCTCTGGAGACCTTGCACATGTCAACAGCCTGACAGATGGTGGACAGTGCCTCTTAGCAAGACTGACCTAAGACGCTCAGCAAGATTCACAGCATTGTTCTCCTCGGCAGATGCTTCCCAGCTACTGCCTTGTAATTTGGGAAACAACAACTTCAAGGAGAACCATGGTCTTCCGGTCAGTATTTTCTAAATGTTACGATCTGTGGAAAGTTGCTGGTTCTTTTCAAGGAAATGAATGTTCTGTGCTCGATGTTGTCCTGCATTGTAAATTCCTAAGGAATGGAATGAGCTTCGAGTGTCTTCCCTTGAGAACTTGAGAGGATTGTTGTTGTTTGAAGTAGCCAAGAGATGCCAGGAAATAGTACGTGGCCATCATCCTTTCATTCTCATATCTCTGTGGTGGAAGATCCAATGGTGTGTGTTTTTATTCCCAATGGTTTTTCTTCACTCTTTCTACGTAGCAACTCTCTTAAGAAGACAGAACTTTAAAGCTAGTGTAAAACTTCCCGCTTCCTGTCTTTGTTCTGTATGTTAGTTATTCAGTGAAAAGACGAACATATTAACTAAAGTTTAATAATTTTATTCAAGACAGTGGTAGAGATGAAAAGAGTTGGAGGGGAGAGAGAGAGGAGATGAAGATGCATCTGCTCCTTTCAGTGTGGGTAACTAGGTTACACTGATGTCATTGAGACGGAGAAAATCTAGGAGGAAAAGCCGGTTTGGGGCGGTGTGGTGTGGAGAGATAACAAGATAGTGACTACAGCTTTGAGCATGTCGACTGAGGTACATAATGTGCTGGCTGCGGCATGGGCCCCGGAACCTGCTTTCACTGAACTCTTGCCTCCCACATGTTCTATTCATGTGCTATTGAAAAAGTGATTAAGCATCTCTGTGTTTCAGGTGTACCCCCAGGAAGTGGAGGTAGTAATTAGCCCTGCCACGGTCATTGCCAAGACCAAATGAGTCAAATCCCTCAGAGTACTTAAGAAAGTAGACTGGCACAGACGAAGCACTCAATGAGTGGGCACAGGGAATTATTCATAAATCTGGATTTAGAGGTAAAGAGAAAGCCCAAATGGGAGCTAGAAACAACAATGGCAGCCATTGCAGGCTGTCAAACTGCCCCAAGAGAAAGCCTCCCTTATAAGGTTCAAATGTCACTTTCAGTAGTTACTTCATACTTCTATTTTAAGTGTTTGTTTTTTAATCAGACTAGGTAGCGAGGTCGCCTAAAACATTCCAAAGAAAAAGTAAAGGTGCTAGAAACTTCTTGGAGAAAACCAAAAGAAAAGCAGGTGGCTCCATCCCTCAGAGTAGCAAGCAGTGCCTTGTCAATGGGAGAGAGTTTCCTCCTCTGCGCTCACCATTTGTGACAGCATGGCTGGACCTGGAGGGTGTTATGCTACTTAAAATAAGACAAAGAAAGGCAAATGCCACATGGCTTCACTTACATGTGAAATCCAAAGAACAATATTAAGGAAAATACAGAAACAGACATATATATAGAGAACAAACTGATGGTTATCAGAGAGGAGGCTGGGGTAGGGTGGAGGTGGGGACTGAGTGAGAAAGGTGTACAAATTGGTAATTACAAAATAGTCACAGGGGTATAAAGTACAGCATGTGCTCTCTATGGTATCCTTATATTTGTATCTTCAAAATAAGTTTATAGAATAAAGTTAACAGTCAGGCTAATACAAGGAGACATCAAAGAAGTTAGTAAAGGGAAGACAAATTGCAAAAATAGTTGGAGCTTATATTCAATGACCCACCTTTCTTACAGTGTCAACACTTCATTCTGATTAGGAGCCCGGACCCCTCCTATGTGCATCCTGATTTCTAGGTACTTGGAGCCAGAAAATTAAGACTCTGAACATTGAAGACACCTAATTTAAAAAATATAATTGCATTGGTTCTCTATATATTTAACTTAACTTCAGCTAAAAGAATCTCACATTTTTTGTCTGCCATTTGTAACTATATATCCTCTCACCATTTCATCCATATTGGTTTTCAAAATGTTTATTATCATACGAAATTTAGTTTACACACATAACAATAATGATTTTAGTCTTTAAATTATACCACAGTTCATTTAAATGTATTAAGATGGAGGCAGTATAAATAAAAGAAATTTGACTAAATTCAAACTTTATTATCACAAAAAAATGCACTAGTATGCATATGTTACACAAATATTGAAAAGCAACCCTTCAACTGAAAAATGTACCTAATAAAATTCTCTCTGCCTTACCCATGTTGATGTAGATAAGTATGTTTATTTCAAGGGTTTCCAAATGGTTGACATAGCATTTTTCAGTGTATATATGTCTCTATATATTTCTGAACTTACAGCATCATGTAAATGAGAAGTTGAGTGGTGGCTGAAGATTCCTGATCCACTGCCCTCATTTCATACTTGAGGCAACAAAATCCCCAAGAGAAGTCACCAGGTAGTATCATCGATTATTGGTTATTGTGGGACATCAAAGACCTAGGCCTTTGCTTCCCAACTTGTGGTCCGTAATTCTTTCCTCCTCTCTTCTGACACAGACATCTCATGAATAAAATAGTTCCGGTCCCTAGGATATTATTTATTGTAGTATTTCTGCTTCAACACAACTTTCACAACAATTTGAGATAAGTTCCTGAATCTCCTTGTACCTTTACTTCTCTATCTGAAAAAATAGGAAGGGGTAAATGTCTTCTGCATAAAGAGGTGAAATATATAGTGAGATCTATAGGTGGCCAGATGTATATCTTTGATAGAAAATATTCAGAAAAATTCCTAGGCATTGTGGATAATTAGATCATGGGTTTAAACCCAGTAAACTGAATAATGCCCTCTGGCTTGGTGCTTGACAATAACGAGATTCCAGACAAGCCTCTTGTTCATTTCCCGTGTGCTTACAATGCCTGACCTCTTGTGAGTTCGCCATAAAGATTTGTTTTAGCCTGATGAGAAGCAGCTGCTTTTAAATTTATTCATCTGTTTGGTTCTTAAAAATCTCAAATATCCATATATTCGCTGAGTAGTCCTTTTTAGTATTTATCTACAGAAAAGTCCTCATGAATGATTTGAACTCTTCCAAGGACAATAAAAATATTACAATTAGTGCATGGTGTAGTAATAGGTACTCTGGTGCTTAGGGAAAGATCCTGAGGATAAGTATTATTACCACCAGTCAAATCGCTTTCTGTTGACTTAACTGCCATATGATTAAGTGCAATCTATTTGCTCTACAACCTAACCTTGAGCAGATCTTTCAAACTCTTGACAATAAGTCTTTTTATGCAGTTTTTAAATTAAACTTTTAAATTTAATTCTCATAAATGGAGACTATGTGTTTTTTTTTTAATTTAAATCTTTATTGTTGAGATTATTACAGATGTCCCTCTTTTCCCCTTGGAACCCCTCTCCACTTGGCTTCCACCTTGCCCAGGCCTTCACCACCCTATTTTTCCTATTTTGTGTGTGTGTGTGTGTGTGTGTGTGTATATCCACAGGTAATTATATATGCATATATGTATATGTTCTTTGGTCAATCTCTTCTCATGCCTCCCCTCCCTCTGAGATTAATCAACCTATTTTATGTTTCCATGTCTCTAGTTCTATTTTATTCATCAGTTTATTTTGTTCAATACCTTCCCTATTTATTTTGATATTTAGATTCAATTGTTGATAGCTATGTATTTATTGCATTTTATTGTTCATATTTTTCTCCTCCTCTGCCTTCTTCTTCTTCTCCTCTTCCTCCTCCTCTTCTTCCTCATTCTTCTTCTGTTTTCTTCCTCTTCTTAAAGAATACACTTCAACATTTCATGTAATACTGGTTTGGTGGTAATGAACTCCTTTAGCTTTTTTTTCATCTGTGAAGCTCTTTATCTGATCTTCAATTCTAAGTGATAGCTTTGCTGGGTAAAGTAATCTTTGTTTTAGGTCCTTTCTATTCATCATTTTGAATATTTCTTGCCATTCCCTTCTATCCTACAAAGTTTCTGTTAAGAAAACAGCTGACAGTCATATGGGTGCCCCCTTGTAGGTAACTAACTGCTTTTCTCTTGCTGCTTTTAAGATTCTCTCTTTGTCTTTAACTTTTGGTATTTTAATTATGATGTGCCTTGGAACCTTCTTTGAGTTCCTCTTATTTGGGAATGAGGGCAGTGGATCAGGCCCCTCTGTGCTTCCCCTTCCCGGACCAGATAGTGGAAGTTTTCTGTCATATTCCTTCAAATGGGTTTTCAATATCTTACTCTCTCTCTTCTCCTCTGGCACCCTCATGATGTGAATGTTAGTATGCTTGAAGTTGTCCCTGAGGCTCCTTAAACATTTTCATATTTTTTGTATTATTATTTATTTATTTTTGCTCTTCTGGTTGGGTGATTTTTGCTTCCTAATATTCCAAATTGTTTATTTGCTATTAGCAATCCTCTATTGTTGCATTTCTCTAAATTATTCTTCATTTCAGCTAGTGTATCTGTCATTTCTGACTGGTTCTTTTTGTGTTTTTGACATTCTCTAATTTCCTTGAAATTCTCACTAAATCCCTTGAAGCTCCCATTAAGATTGTTGAGCATTTTTATAACTATTGTTTTGAACTCTGTATCTAGTAGTTTGCTTGCTTCCATTTCATTTTTTTTTCTTCTGGAGATTTCTTCATTTGTGACATGTTTGTTTGTTTCATTTTGGCTTCTTCCCTGAGTTTTTTTTCTATGTATTAGGTAGAGCTGCTATATCTCCTGGAATTTGTAGAGTGGCCTTGTGTTGTAGGTGTTCTGTAGGTTCCAGTAGCTCAGCCTCCCCAGTAACCTGAGCTAGGCTCTCTCTGTGTGCCCCTGTGTGGGCTTTGTACACATCTTGTTGTAGGTGAGCCTCGATTGCTGTTTGTGTCACTAGGAGGAGTTGACCTCCAGGCCAATTGGCTCTGAGGACCACCTGCAACTACAGTGTTCAGGAGACACCCTATGGAGCAGGACTTGATTGAGTGGGACTTTTGGTGCTCACCTTGAGTCTGCCCCTTGAGTGTGTCACTCATGGATGTATAGAGTTGTAATTTCACATGGTCTGAAGCTGTTCATAAGACACACTGGCTCTGGGGCCCCCTGGAATTGCAAAGTCAACCACTGCCTGCTCCATTTTTGTTGCCACCTGTCAGGAGCTATAGAGGGATTTGCAGATGGTTGTTACCTGTGTTTGGCTTCAAAGTGCCCAGGTGAGGCCAAACTGTGAAATAAGACAGGCTACTGCTAGTGCTAGACCTGAGGCCTCTTATTGAGTGGGATGGGGCATGCTGATGACAGCTGCCGCTTGTTTGATAAATTTTAGGAAAAGCTGTAGCCTGAGTCAGGACAGGTCATTCATATAGAAAAGCTGCTGCAAATAGCTTAGATGGAGCTGTAAATTGGGTGGAGCAGGATCTCAGGGAATCGCTAGGGTGGAGCAAACAGTGTGAGCCAGGCTGATGGAAACTCAGATATGGCACCTGTCAGTCAGCTCTGCAACAGGGAAGGTGTCAGCATAGGAGCTATACTTTTGCCAGCACATTTTTTTTTTTTTGTGGGAGAAAGCCACCCCTAAGTTCTTGCTCCAGTACCAGATAATTCAGTTCCTCCTGGTATGTTTCTGGATCCCCGCAAGCCACTGCCACAGTGCTGGAGCTCAGAGGAAGTGAGACTGAGTAAGTCTAGGTGCTAGCCTTTTAAGAGGAACTGCCTGGGACTCCAGCAGCCTCTATGTCATTCAGGCACAATCTCCACTGGTTTTTACAGTCTGAAGTTATGAGTATTTCTCTTCCTAGCATTGGAACCCTGTCCTGAGGGTTGTGGTATGGGGCTGGGACCCCTTGTTCCTCACTGGAGGCCTCTGCAGCCTAGATGTCCCTCCTGATTGTAAAATGCTACATGTGGTTGTCGGACCATCCCATTTCACACATTTACCTCTCCTACCAGTCTCAATGTGTTTTCTTCTTTACTTCTCTACTTGTAGGACTTTCATTCAGTGAGTTTTCAGGAAGTTCTGAATGATACTGGTTCTGTATTTTAGTTCTAATTTTGATGTGGTTGTGGGAGGCTGTGAATACTGGCATTACCTTCTCCACCATCTTGGTTGTACATTTATGTTTTAAATTATTTCAGATAATTTATGCTATACCAAAAATACCTTTTTGTTTATATAAGTTATGACAATGCAAATTATATCTAAATATATTTTAATTAGTACCAAAAGAATTGCTAAATTATGCCTACTGACATAATCATACAAAAGATCCTAATCTCACCACTTTTTTGTATATCTTCCAAACATTCCTTTTTGGAACTATAAAAGAAAGTTAATGCTATAATTAATATTTACTCCATTTCATAGCCAGGTAAATAAACATTTTTGGAAACTTAATAGAAATTAATTATCATAGATGACTTGAAGATCCTTATCCATCCCCTCTCCTATTAAAGTAATCAAGAAGGATTATGGGACCTTTGGGAATACGCCATTAATAATGTTCCAGAAACTTTTCTCTCTCAGAATAATACAAACAGAATGGGAATTTCAGAATCTCATTTTGTATAGGCATCATTAATCAGAGTAAGGAACATAATGTATCTAGCAAAGCAATTTAATGACTAATTCAAGGTATAAAGAGCTAATTGTTGCCAAATGCATTTTATTCATTGGAAAATTTTGTGCCATATCTCTTAGATCTTTAAGCCGGTTTTGTTTGGAGGATATTTGAAAAGGAGGGAGCAATGGTAATTGTTAATTTGTAACACTATGTTTTTCAATGAACATACTTCTGTGCTTTTTCTTCTCATCCTTCTGGGCTGTGTGAGAGAGGACAAGGATGGGAGCAAATTGGTGTTAAATATAACTTCTTTGTGGGCACAAAAATCATTTTTATTTGTGTCAGTAATACACTTATTAGTTATGCAAGAATTAGTGGCATGAGTTATGATGGAAACACAGTCAAATTTATTGTTTCTTTTGTATGCTCTGTCTTGTTTTAGATTATGAGGAAAAACTGGTATTATCATTTAATATAGAGTTAAGAGTGTAAACAATTTAAGTATATTTGAACCCTTAATAGCACATATAAAAAAGTTGGTAAATATATACTTGTTATTTATTTTGTGTGTGTGTATGTTTAATTTAAATTCTTTATTGTTTAAATTATTACATAAGTCTGTTTTTCCCCCATTGGCCTCTCCCCCTCCAATCTTGTGTCCATTTGTATGCTCATATGCATGCACACAAGTCCTTTGGTGTTACTTTGGTTTTAAAATTGAGCCTCAAGTCACTAACAATTAGGTTAAATAAGTTATGTATTGATTTAATATAGAGGCAGTCACAGAGTTTGAGGTGAAGAGATTAAGTACAAATTGGCAGTTATAAAACAGTCATGTAGATGTAAAATACAGCATCTATACTAATAAAAGAGTAATATGCTAATTAGACCAGACATCTTCCGGATATCCTTCCGGACATCCTTCCAGACAAAGCCAAGGTTGTGGGGGCCGAGGCAGAGGCAGTTAGGGGTGACCAGGCCGGCAGGGAAGAGAAGTTAGGGGTGATCAGGCCAGCAGGGAAGGGCATTTAGCGATGACCAGGCCAGCAGGGGTAGGCAGTTAGGGGAGACCAGGCAGGCAGGCAGAGTGGTTAGGAGCCAGCAGTCCCAGATTATGAGAGGGATATTCTGGAACGGAGAGGGTTCAGGCTGGGTTAAGGGACCCCCCCCATGCACAAATTTCATGCACCAGACCTCTAGTTCTATATAATAAAAGCCTAATATACTAAGTGTCTGGTTGTCTAGTTGGCCATTCAACTAAAGTGTAATATGCTAATGATATATTAAGGCCATTCAACTGCTTGCTGTGATGTGCACTGACCACCAGGGCCAGACACTCTGACCAATAGGTTAACTTGCTACTGGAGACGGCCGATCAGGACTAAGCGAGATGGGCCAGATATACCCTGGAGCCCTCTCATAGTTTTTCCCCACCTGGCCAACGTCCCACATTCCTCCCCAGCTCTGATCATGCACCAGTGGGGTCCCTTGGCCTGGCCTGTACCCTCTTGCAATCTGAGACCCCTCGGGGGATGTCAGAGAGCCGATTTCAGCCTAACAGTGGAACTACTGGTCGCTATGACATGCACTGACCACCAGGGGGAAGACACTTAACATAGGTGATCAGTGTGCTCCCACAGTGGGAGGACTGCTCAGCCAGAAGCTGGGCACATGGCTAGCGAGTGCAGCATCAGTGGAGGGAGCCTCTCCCACCTTCACAGCAATCCTAAGGATGTCTGACTATGGCTTAGGCCAACTCCCCCATCGGTTGGACAGCCCCTGAGGGCTCCCAGACTATGAGAGGGTGCAGGCCAGGCTGATGGCTGCTCTCCCTACGCCCGAGTGCATGAATTTCATGCACCAAGTTGCTAGTAGGGAATATAGTCAATGAAATTGTAATAACTATGAATGGTGTCATGGACACACTAGAGAATCAGTAAGTGACATAAAGGCTTAACCACTATGCTATGTACCTAAAACTAATATAGTATAGAAAGGAAACAACAATTGAAAAGCTTTTTAAAGAATTAAGTCATAAACCCATTTACTTATTGGGTCAAGTTGGACAAGTTTCTTAACCTCTTTAAAGCATAGCTATCTCAATTTTTAAATACTGTTACTAAAAATAATCACCTAATACAATTATTACTATTAAAAGAGTAAATGACAATGTCCATTTAAGGCATTAGCACAATGTTTATTACAAAGTAACATCTCAGTAATTAACAACATGATAGTAACTTTATTATGTTATATTACTATTATTTTTATTTTAAAGTTAAAGAGGAAGGATGATGAATTTTTCTTTTTTTTTCTGAAAAGTTCCTAATTCTTATCAGTGAAGCATTAACTTCTTGGGCACAAATTAATTTGATTTAACCATTTATCCATTAAAATATCTCTTGTATTGTTATACTCCTTCCATCTGCAGTAGTATTTCTTACACCATTGACTGCTGCAATAGCTATTTACTAATCCCATAGCTTAACTGATAATCAACCCAATCTCTACACAATCACCAAAATTATCTTTGCAAACAACAGTCTATGTCTAGGCATGATTTTGAAGATTCATTTTGTCCTGGTTTTACCTGCTAAATAAAACCATAAGTCCTAGAAAAAAATCCAAAAGGAAACCAAAGGATAACTCTCAAAATGAGATGGAGGAAGGCAAATTGGTTAACAGCCCCATGACTAGAGGACCACATCTTAACTACCCTTTACCCAACAGAAGAAAATGACCAGAAAAAAGCATTTCTTAAAATTAAAACAAGCAACGCAAAATGGTTCATTTTCTCTTGTCTCAAACAAGAGTGTGTGCACAATGACAGATAAGCCCAGCACCATTGGCAAGAAGGATTGATCTGAAATCAATACAGGAATGAATATCTGGATAAGTGCTCTCCTTCCCTGTGAGGTGAAGACTACTATTCCCATGTAGAGGCACCAGGTGTCCTGGGATATAATCCTTATCCTTATAAGCCAGAGACTCCCCTCTCCCTTCAATGCACCAGATGACCCAGCAAAAGGAAACCCCTTCTATTCCTCTGGGCAGAACCAGCAAGGACCAGTGAGGGCCCCAGATGAACCACATAAACCAAGCTGGCCATAATCCTCCTATATAATAAAAGGCTAATATGCAAATGGACTGAACAGTGGAACAACTGACCAGCCAAATAACCAGTCACCATGACGTACGCTGACTACCAGGGGGCAAGCACAGAACATGATGGGCATTGGCAGCAGGCGGCAGAGCGGGGAACATGGTGGGCTTTGGCCATGGTGGGATGGTAGAGCAGGTGAGTGGGGGTGCCAGACTAAAGCAGGGTGCCTGTCACTGTCAACAGGGCAAGCCTCTGTTGGTTACTGAAAATTCTTTGCTCCTGCATGCCATGTTCCTGCCTGGCACTCACACCTGCTGCCAGCGTCAGCCCTGTTCACATCTACTGCTGGTGCTGGCCCCAATTGCTCTGCGCTCCAACCTATCAGTGGGTATGAGTGGTACAGGCCTCATCAGCACGTGGGAACTGTGGCAGCAGGAACGGGGCTTCTGGCAGACCAGAGACTGGGGGCCATGGTGGGAGGGGTTGGCAGGGGTGTAGAGGATGGGCCGAGACCCACCCCTATGCCTACCACAGCTTCAGAACCCACAGTTCCTTTCAAGGTGCATGAATTCATGCACTGGGCCCCTAGTATCAAGATAAAAGCTCTGAAAATCAAATTATCTTTGGAGCCACGGTCAGCAAAAGTAGTATGGAACTGAGTGACTGTTAACTACAATAAAATATTTCAATCAGACCTGTAATATCCTAATGTAATATCCAGAATGTCCTGGATACAATAAAAACAACAACTCATCACAGCAATAACTAAGAATACCATGATAGGAATTAGAAAAAAACACAATAAAATGTTGCCAACACAAATAAATCAGATGTTGGAGATTATGTATATTTATACTATGGAATACTACTCAGCCATCGATATGAACAAATTATTGACACATGCAAAAATTTGCATAAATCTCCAGGGAATTATGCTGCAGGGAAAAAGCCAATCCCAAATGACTATATACCATATTTCTCCATGTATAAAATGCTCCCACTTTTCCAACACAAAATTAAGAAATCAATATTTTAAACATTTTTTCTGGCTTTCCTCTTAAAGCCTTCATCTTTCTTGGCATCTTAAGGAGTTGCTCTTCAGTAGGAGGAGGTCCAAGTTTTCTCTCTGCAGCTCTATTTCCATGTTCATTTGCACAGCTGGTTATATTCAGTTTGAACTTTGCAGAGTAAGATATACTTACTAGTATTTATCTTTTTAATTTTTGACATCTTTATGGGTTCAGAACACTCTGGTCCCTGTTGCATCTGTGCACTCTCCAACTCCACCTCCAATTATGGCATCTGTTGATGTCAGTAACAATAAGGCTCGTGATTAGAGGAAGACTGTTTGACAAGGTGTGGGCAGCTGCACATCCGCTTGGCTAGGTCCTTGGCTGACTTCCTTGTATAAGACTCCTTCAATTATGATTGTAGAAAAAAAATAGTGTCTTATACACGGAAAAATACAGTACTATATAATTTTAGTTATAGAATACTAGGGGCCCGGTGCATGAAATTCGTGCACTGGGGAGGGGTGTTGCTCATCCTAGCCTGCCCCCTCTCACATATTGGGAGCCCTCAGAGGGTGTCCTACTGATGGCTTAGGCCCCCTCCCTGATCTCCTTGGGGAACAGGCCTAAGCAGCAGTCTGGCCTCCCTTTGTGGGAGACAACCAGGCTAATCAGGGAAAGCCACCAGCCCCCATCACCCTGCTGCTGCAGCCACTGCCAGTCACTGCAGCCACCAAGGTGTTTTCATCAACCCAGACTCCAGTCCCTTCACCATGAAGAAATGACAACTTTCTTTAGGCATTTTCAAGATGTGTCTTTCATAGGATATGACATTTCTTTCTTTTTTTTTTCTTTTATCCTCACCTGAGGATACGTTTCCATTGATTTTTAGAGAATGTGGAAGACAAAGGAAAAACAGAGATAAACATCAAAGTGAGAGGAACACTTTGATTGGTTGCCTCCTGCATATGCCCTGACCTGGGCCCCGACCAGGGAGGAGCCTGCAACCTAGGTACATGCCCTTGGTCAGAATTGAACCCAGACCCTGCAGTCAGCAGGCTGAGGCATTATGCACTGAGCCAAACCAGCTAGGGCAGGATATGACATTTCTTATCCCTCTAGCAGTGGACCTTCATTTTTTTTCTCCAGGAGTGTGGTAGAAAAACCCTAGATCTCCTTTAGGGATTCTTATTACCCAAGTTACTAAGAATATTACCAGTGGCATACAGGGAGCTTAGCCAATGAGTGGTCAGAAAAGGTGTTTCCTCTATAGTTAGCTCTGATCACCAGCTCCACCCTTGCCCCTCCAATCCCAACTCCACTCCTGCCCAGGCCTGTAACCTCTGACTGAGGATGCAGACATGGGGAGGGGACCCCCAGACACTTGCCATCACTGGCTCTGCCCTGCCCAGGCCTGTAGTCTCTGCCTGAGGCTGTAGGCCTGGGCAGAAGACCCTCAAGCCCCTCTGATCGCTGGCTTCACAGAGCCCAGGCCTCTGCGATAATCAGCTCCACCCCTGCCCCTCTATAGCCTCTGGCCAAGGATACAGGCCTGGGCAGGAGACCCTCCAAGCCCCTCCGATCACCTGCTTCACCCGTGCCCAGGCCCTGAGATCGCTGGCTCTGCCCCTGTGTCACTGCAGCCTCTGGCCAAGGCTACAGGCCTGGGAATGAGACCTCTAGGTCCCTGCCATTTCTGGCTCCACCATTGAGACTCTGGCCAAGGCTACAGGCCTGGGCAGGTGACCCCCAGGCCCTTGCCATTGCCAGCTCCACCCTTGAGCCTCTGGCCAAGGCTGCAGGCCTGGGCAGGGGACCCCCAGACCCCTGCTTTGCCGGCTCCACTGGTCCCCAAACCGCTGCTATCGCAGGCTCTGCCCCTGCCCCTCTGATTGCTGGCTCTGCAGAGCCCAGTCCCCTGTGATCTCTGGCCTTGCCCCTGAGGCCTTTGGCCCAGGACTTATGCCTGGGTAGGGCACCCTCATACCCCTCTGATCACCAGCTCCACCCTTGCCCATGCCTGAGGCCTCTGGTGAAGGCCTCTGGCCTGGGCAGGGGACCCTCAGCCCCCTCTTATCGCCTGTTCTGTCCCTTTGCCCCTCGCCTCCCCCGCTACCTGCCTGGCTAATAGGCCTTACCACTTCAGTGGCAGGGCTGAGCCAGACTGGGCACCGCCATATTGTGGCTATAGGCACTGCCATCTTGTGCCTATGGGCGCCACCATCTTTGTGATGGAGTGACACCTAATTTGTATGTTAGTCTTTTATTAGATAGGAAGGATTTTCTAAATCATGAAATTTAAGAAATTGAAGACAAATTGTGGTCTCACAGGTCCAAACTGGAGTTGTGGGGTGACAGGAGCTTTTGAGGTGTGGGAGGAAGATGAGTGTGGTTATAAACGGGCAACCTAAGGGCCCTGGTCAGTGTGGCTCAGTTGCTTGGGCGTAGTCCATGCCCTCCAAGGTTACCTGTTCAATTCCTGATGCCCAGATTGCAGGCTCAATCCCCAGTAGTGGGTGATCAGGAAGCAGCCCATGGATGTTTCCCTCTCACATAAGCGTTTTTCTCTCTAGTTCTCAAAATTAATAAAAAATCTTTTTAAAAGAAGTAAAACGAAAAAAAGGGCAACTCAAGCGATCTTTGTGGTGTTCAGTATCTTGACTGTGATACATGAATCCAACAAGTTGTAGAGTTAGACAGAACTAAGTTCACATACATCTATACACATGTATGAGTGCAAAGCAATGTTTCCACTGAAGGAACACTGTAAAGTATACATAAGGTCTCTCTCTATATATTATTTCTTTCAACTGTATATAAATCTAAAATTGTATCAAGATAAAATGTTAATTTAAAAACAATGCACACTGCAATTAAAATCATAGTAAAAATATGGATTATATGAAAATATAAGGAAACAACCATTGCTTAAGAAGTGAAATTCTACATACTATTTTTTACTTTAAAATCTATTGTATTTTTATGATGACATCATAATAGATTAAATTTTATGGTAGCTGAAAGAAAAGAGAGATTATCCCATGAAAAGTATAGCTTTTACATTGTCCATATATGTATTCACAGAGAATAAGTAACATGTGAAATACAGTCAATTACACAGTAAAATATATTTCAATTGAGAGAGAGAAAAATGTCACATCACACCCTACTCAACACTATGTTTAGTGGGTCTCTGAGATACTCAGCAGTCCTCTTTTTTACACATAATAACACACTTAGAAAATAGTATTGATGTCACATGAGAGTATGCGGAGAGTTACAGCCTGAGGAGTCAGCCATCATCCTCCGGAGACCCCAATTCGCACACCACCACCTCAAGACTAACAGGATTCATATTCGTACACATATAATTTTGCACAGCTTTTGGGAAGTTCTGATCCAGGATGAAATTCAAACCATTATTTTCTTCCTGGATAAGAAGCTTTCTGAGATCTGGGATCCACCTACAAGTCCAGCTTCATCACCTCCACTTCATGCCTCATGCTGAGAGCTTCAATAACAAGAATTTCTTGTAGTTCCCTGAACACACCAGGCCTGTTGAGTGCTCTGTATTTCTGCTCTTACCATTTCCTCTGCTTGGAAGGCTCCCCATGCCTAGTCCATCTAACTCACACCTTTTATCCCACTGCTACTGGAGCGATTAGAAACTTTGAAGACGAAAGCTCTTCTTAAAGTCTCTGCTTAAATACAATTTTATCTGTCAGATTAAAATGTTTTGTACGAACATAAAGTTTAAGTTATTTTACTGTATACATGTATTACTTAACAAGATTCTATAGAACTGTAACATCCTTAAAGGCTAGAAAAGCATTTTTAAAAAATATGATTTCAGAGAGGAAGGGAGAGGGAGAGAGAGATAGAAACATCAATGATAAGAAAGAACCGATGGGCTGCCTTCTGCACAACCCCCATTTGGGGACTGAGCCTGCAACCCGGGCATGTGCCCTGACTGGGAATTGAACCGCGACCTCCTGGTTTATAGGTCGATGCTCAACCACTAAACCACGCTAGCCAGGCACAAAAAATACATATTTAAAATATTGTTTTCAGGGCTAGAATAGGTGGTCAATACATATTGCTCAATAAGTTTATAACGAACATTTAGATGACATAAATAAAGTGTTATCTACTAGAGAAGAATAATATCCTTATTCATTTGTTGTGTAATATATAGATCTATGTAATATCTTTTATATTTAGCTCATGATATAGATATGGACATAGTATCAATATGCTGATTTTGTTTTTCTCTCCTACTATTGTGTGGTTATACTGAATCTTCTGCTCTTTGTATAAATTTTAAAATGTTTGTCAACATCCACAAAATAATTTGCTCTAATTTTTATTAGATTTTCGTATATTTTTATCCTGTTTTATTTTACTCTTTAAAATATCTTCATATTTAAAGACATAGAAATACAAAGATACAGGATTAAGTTTAATTTTTTTGTATTGAGGCCACAGAAGTTTAATTTTTTTGTATTGAGGCCACAGTTCATTTTAAATATTAGTTAAGTAAACCAAATAATAATGTATTTTTATTAATATAAACCCCAAATAAAATTCTGGAGAGTTTTTACAGACCCTTTAAGTAATTGTACTCTTTATAATTTGGCTTCAAATTTAATTTATTTTCATAGACACTAATCAATTTATATAAAAACATTAAATATTTTACTAACCAGGACAGAAAACCTCAGTTAGAAAATACAGCTATCAGCATTCACATTATCATTTAACTAATTCAGTGCCTGTTCACTATAATGCCAATATAATTATGGGACAGTCTACTAAAATATTTATGGGGTTGAAAAATATTGATGAATTAATAAACTTAATATATCTATAAATTTTTGACATACCTACAATTTAAGATTAATTTTGGGAAAATTTACTCTGTGTGTATTTGTGTCTGGGGATAGGTTTGTATCAATCTTAGATCAATTACTGCAACAAAAGTCATAATTACCCCAAAAAATATGTTTCATGTCGTTTATTTAACACAATATTTGATACAGCAAAAATTCAACCTTAGTTCACTGTGATGTACAGGTCATTTAACTTGTTACTGGAAATCACTGTATTTAGGTGAACATATTTGTGAAATTTCTTGTATTTTTTTTTAGGTTGACATATATACAAACATACTTATGGACTATAGGCTCAGAGACCTTTTCTTTTGTTACCTAATCTGATTCTTCTAACAGCTGCATGCAGTAGGTGTTAGAGGCATTGTACCTGATTAGTGCATTAAGGAATGAAGGATCAGGACTTCTATATTACTAAACCAAGCTTAGACTAGTTAGTCATCATCAGAATTGAATGCAAGAAACGTGGATCCGAGTAGAACGTTTTTCCATGACACTATCTCCGCATATGAAAAAACAAGGATTCTCTTCAGGCTAAATTTAAAGGCTGCTCACAATTTTTATTTATCCTTAAAACAGAGTGGTGCTAGAATATATCTGATACTTTATTTACTATAATTATTCTTAATTTATACATTGATATTTGAATATTTAAATAGGCTGTAAATAATATTAAGAATGATTTAATGCTCACCTTTTCTGAGCTGGGTAGGAATTCAGGAAGATGCTGTTACAAGTTGGTGGTAACTAGATGCCCTTTTTGGAAGATATTTATTTTAGTGACACTCTCCATAGATTTTCCACTGTTGAGTGATTGGCTGGACATTCATTTTCAAGTACAATGTCATTGGAAGCCTCAGGGTAGATTCCATTGGAAAAAGATCAACTTTGAAGCGACATTCTTTGATGTCATAGGATTCCTGTAATCATCTGAGTCAGTACCTTCAGTGACCAATTCCCACATTATTAGGAAATGACATTACATATATATAAAAGCTTCTGAAAAGTCTAACTTGTTCAATCTTGTCTTATCTCTTTAATATCAGAGACAACAATTGATAATGTGCCTGATTCAGAATATTTTTTCAAATCCCCCAAATTTTCATGAAATCAGCTGTTCTCTGGAATTGGTTCCTTGAAAGTTTTTTGATTTGTTTTGTTTTGTTTTTTTCCTTTGGTCTTTTTTAAAGTACTATGTTGTGTTATATCAGAGTCAGTACTTATCCTGTCTATACCTATCCTATACAGATTTTCTTCTGTATTCGTAATTCACTCAAGTTCTAACAGGTCCTTTATTGTGACTCATACATAAAGTATGTTAAAATATTTTTGAGCATTTTAATAAATGCAGGATGAATCCCCAATAAACATGAGCTTTATGCAAATGAGAGAGGAGAACAGACCTTTTATTTTCTGAAAGGACAGTGAGACAATACTAATGGTGGGTGTTGGTTAGCCTTACTGATACATAAGGTGCAGCAGCATTCACACTGGACTCCCAGCAGCAGCAGACCATGGGCAGCCTGCTTCTTCTCCCCCACTGACCTTCCACTGACCCAGGCTCACCTCCCTCAAGCCCATTTTACCTGTCCTGTCAATCTCTGTCCTAGATAATTCCAACCTTTGTGCCTCCGACCAGATTTAGACCAGATGCAGAAATGGTCAAATTTCAGATGGGTCCTTTCCACTCCTGTGCAATATTTCATAGATCACTTGGTAACTCTTCAGTGAAGACACAGTAGTGAGGGACCAGCCTTTTTTCTTTCTCAAGTCTTCTCTCTTATTCCCTCATTTCAGCCTTCTGTCTCAGCTGATGGCCTAAAATCCATCCAGAGTGAGCTTCATATTTCTCTTACTTCTAGCCCAACATACTTTTTTCTCTACATCTATAATCATATTTTCTCTCTGGACATAGGAAGAGTCTACTTCTTATCTAAAGCTACCTCACTTTCAGTGAATGCTGATCTTATTCTTTTTTTTTTTTACTTCTTCAATAACTTGGATTGTCAGCATTCCTTCCACTTTCATTAGTAAAGTTGCTTTTAGCATGCAGCTAACTCCTTTAGCTTAATAATAATAATGGAACCCCTTATTTAGCATGACTGCCTTGTCTAGTTACTAATCTTATTTCGATATCAAAGGTCTTAAATGTCTAGACAGGAGAGCTTACTGGGCTTGGGTCATTGATCCAAAGATTGACAGATAAGTGTAAGAACTTGTCCTGTCAATGCTATTATCTCAAAAACCTCGATATTTTCAAACATAAAAAGCACACCCAGCACCTTGCTCTCTATCTACCATTTTTATTGATCCTTTAGTTTGGGTCATGTGTGTTCCACTACTAGCTTGTAAATTATTTAAAATAGGAGTTGAAATCTTCTTCTTCTTTCCCTTCTTTTGGCCTGTGTTCTTCCCAACCTCTCTTGCTCTTAATAGGTGTTATATAAATGTTATGTAATTCATTCATTGGTATCCAAATGCTTTATTTTTTATTTATTTATTTATTTTTTTGCTTAACTGGAGAGTGTGTCTGCTGACCAGGAGAGAACTCCTCTCACTGGAGCAAGCCTGAATCCTACTCTAAACAAATAGTGTGGCTATCAAGTGAGGAATTTTTTTTCTCCTGAGGGGCAGAAAGGACTCCTGCTCATCTATGCATGAGCTGTAAAGCCAATAAATTTTAGGTGACAGACCATGATGTCACATTGAACCACTAAAGCCACTTATGCAGTTTAATTTATCAATGGGTAGACTTTGTTCATAAAAATGCTGTCCAATAAATATTATGGCATTGCTTTATTACCCTTTTGCTTATCACTCACTGATTATGGCTAGAACACAGGATTAATCATAAGCTATTAGTACTCAACGTATATCTTACAAAGACAAAAAAAAAAAAAAATACATGAAAGAAGATGAAGAAATTAGGTTGGCTTTGTGCCAGCCATGGGTGGGGGGTTATTGTTGGGTCAGTAAGTTAATTCTCTTTCTCTTTAAAGAACATGGTCTAATTCAGGTTCGCAAAGAGGTGCCATAAGTAACAGATCCTCTAAAGTAGGAAACTTTTGTGAGTGAGACTAAAAATGTTGTCTAAAACTTTTTTTGGAGAAAATTGCCCTGAGACTCAGAGTATTACTGCTATGAATCCGGTAGTGAAATGTAGTAAACCACTTAGACAATAAGAACATAGAAGTCTATGTTCTCATCTATGGTTGAAATTTTAAAAGTAAAATACTAAAGACATACACATAACAAGAGGTAGTAAATTATGATACTTACTAATTAGTTTCTAGCATGAAGTGAACCTACTAGCTAAGTAACTTGAAACAGACTACTTTCCTGGGCTACCAGTAGGGCTTGTACATGTGGCTATTCATAAGTATGGGGGATAGATCCTTTAGTACAACTAATATTTTTAAATACCTGCTATATGTCAGACACTGAGCTATATCCCAGAGATAGAGTCAAATAAGACAAAATCTGTGCCCTTGAAAATTTACAGTAGAGAAGAATGTAAGATAGGCCATTCTTTAGTTTCAGAATTAAGCAATAATTTATAAACATACATTAAAATTTCTCTTGTTTCAGATGATCCATGTTGTCATTTCCTTCCATTAGTGCAAAAAATTAATCAGCGAGATTGAGGAAGAAAACATTAGATGTAAAGCTAAAAATTATTAGATATAACTTAAATCATTAAAATATTAATTTATCAATATGTTTATCACTTACAACACCTGTCAGGAAATCCAAAGTCATGTGCTGTAAAGAGTGAAATTACCTCACCTGTCAGTCAAAGGCACTCCACTCAATGAGGAAATTTGCCAACTATCTCCTCATGTAAATTAATTAATCCGTCAGGCAATCAAATGAAAAGTATTTGTGGAGTGCATGCAATGTAGGTACAACATTGAGACTCTCTTTTTTCATTGGCACCACTGGAGGTATATTTGAATTTTCCAAATGGAAAATCACTGGAGTATAACTCTTTCTTGAAATATAAGCCTTCATGAAACAAAAATAGCATAAGAGCTAGAACAGCCACCCAGTTATTATAACATCAATATCTTAAAACTAAAACGGCAGTCCCATCAGCATTAAATTATTACCTTGTATGATCTACACTCAGCAGACTCTAAATCACCAATTAAATATTTCATATGTTGCAGGTGTTTGCTGAAAGCCTGATAACCATTGGTGCCTGATTCATCTTACCTTGAAACATTAATTATGAAAGGAGAGCTTACGAAGCTATGCCTGTCAGCATAGTCATGTGATGTCATGATGTCACAAGCCTCTAGCTGAACCTTGGTACTTATGACTCATACCACTAATCCATAATGAATCAGGCAGGCAGGGCTATTTCTAAGTCATTTAGTCAAAAGGTATTTTCTTGCTAAATGTTCCTGAAAAATATACATGTCATATGTATTATACATAGTTCACATTAATAAGGTTCACTCTTTTAAAATTTATGTTCCTAATAGGAATCTTATATTAACTAAATTAATTGTGTTTGAGGGGCTGTAATTTTATTTCAGTTTTTATTTTATTATTTTATTGTTAATCCTTACCTGAGAATATTATTTTTATTAATTTTCAGAAAGAGTGGAAGGGAGGAGAGAGAGAGAGAGAGAGAGAGAGAGAGAGAGAGAGAGAGAGAGAAACATCGATATGAGAGAGACACATCAACACAACATTGGTTGCCTCCTGAACACACCCTGATTGGGGCACCAGGGATCAAACCTGCAACCCAGGTATGTGCCCTGGACTGAGAATGGAAACCATGACCCTTCAGGTGTGCAGGCCAATACTCTAACCACTCACACCCATGAGGGCTGTCTTTTTCTTTTAAATGTATATAATAAATGAAAGTAATAACATTTGTTATAGAAAATTGATATCCATTTCTTTTTATAAAATACTAGAAGCCCGGTGCACAAAAAATTGTGCACTTGGGAGGTCCCTCAGCCCGGCCTGTGACCTCTTGCAGTCTGAGACCGCTCTGAGGATGTCCACCTGTTGGCGTGCCTTGTCAGCCTGGGTGAGGGGCTGATGGCTGTTTGCAGGTTGGCCAAGCCCCCCAGTGTGGACCCTCACCCCATGGGGATGTGGCCAGCCTGGGTGAGGAGCTGAGGGCCATTTTCAGGCTGCCCACAGCCCCTTCAGGTTTTGGGTCCCTACTGGGGTACCTGGCCAGCCTGGGTGACAGACTGATGGCTGTTTTCAGGCTGGCCACAGTCTCTTCAGGGTTCAGGTCCGTACTGGGGTACCTGGCCAGCCTGGTAAGGAGCTGAGGACTCTTTTCAAGCTGCCCACAGCCCCCCATTGGGGACCCTCACCCCATTGGGGTGTGGCCAGCATGAGTGATGGGCTGAGGGGTGTTTTCAGTCTTTCAAGCTGCCCACAGCTCCCATTGATCCAATGTCCCAGTAAGGCTGGCTGGAAGCAGGTTTCTGGGGTTTATTTATCTTCTATAATTGATATACTTTTCCTTTAAGCTGAGGCCTAGGCAGATAATGAAGCCTTCTGTTGGCTTCAGCTCTGTGGCTTCTATAATTGAAAGAATGTTGCCTTAGTAGACTCTAGGCAGGCATTTTCCTCCATCGCTGGTGCAATGGAAGCCTGCTGTTTGCTTCAGCTCCGAGGCTTCTATAGTTGCAACAATGTTGCAACTATGTTGTTGCCTTGAGCACAGAGAGGCCCAGCTGGCCGGCAGACAGCTTACTCCTGGTGCAACAGAAGGCTCTGTTTACTCTAGCTCCGTGACTGCCAACCTCCATCTTGGCTGGGTTAATTTGCATACAGCCACTCTGATTGGCTGGTGGGTGTGGTTTAGGCATCCTGTAGAAATGGTCATTTTTAATATTACTCTTTTGTTAGATTAGATATTTTTATTTATTTCAGAGAGGAAGGAAGAGGGAGAGAGAGAAAGAGAGAGAGAGAGAGAGAGAGAGAGAGAGAGAGAGAGAGAGAAACATCAATGGTGAGAGAGAATCATTGATTAACTGCCTACTGCAAGCCCCCCAATTGGGGATCAAGCCCACAACCCAGGCATATGCCCTGACCGAAAATGGCACTATGACCAGTTGGTTCATAGGTTGACACTTAACCACTGAGCCATGCTGGTTGGGCACACTTCTAAAATTTTTATTTTATTTTATTTTATTTATTGCTTAAAATATTACAAAGAGTAGTACATATGTCTCCTTTTTTTTCCCCCTTGACCTTCCCCCAGCCTCTTCTACCCCCCAGTGTTTTGTGTCCATTGGTTATGCTTATATGCATGCATAAAAGTCCTTTGGTTGATCTCTTACCCTCCCCCAACCCTCCCCAGCCTTCCAGCTGTAGTTTGACAGTCTGTTTGATGCTGCTCTGCTTCTGTATCTATTTTTGTTTATCAATGGTCTTTATTATCCATAAATGAGTGATGTCATGTGGTATTTTTCTTTCATTGATTGGTTTATTTCACTTAGCATAATGCTCTCCATTTTTTGATAAAATAAATGTGAACTTGACATATAAGAAAATATAAAGGTTCATTTGATGTAGAATGTTTCATTTATATTTTTGACATAACTAGTATATGATTCTGAAAGATGAGGTCAGAGGATCATTACAGGAACCTATGGCAAATTTAACACTTGACAATGCTACTTCATTCAAGCACTCCATTAACCTCATGTGCAGACTTAAATCCTCTCTGAATATAGACTTCTTACTCTTATTTACCACCAGATTTATTCAAAGAAACCATCATGACTATAAAGATTACATTTAAGCTTTTCTAATTCTGCTATTCTCCATGGTCTTTCTGAAGGACTAAAGAATAAGCTAGCAAAGTCTGTCCTTGGTAAAATGAAGTTAAGACTATGTACTACCTTATAAGTGTTCTGGAGAATTATCTAATTATTTATCGTAAAACACAGACAATACTTCAAATAAAAGAAACTATGTCCATAATGTAATTTAGAAGTCACAGGAAAAGTAACATAATATATACAATATTTATATACAGTCATTAAGGTCAGTGTCTTCTACTCTGTCTTAACTGATGAAAGGATAGAAAAGAAATATTCTATCTTACTAGATACATTTTGCATAGTAGTAAGGTGGGAAAGTTCCAACACTGAAACCAGCTCTATCCTTGGCTTCTTTCACATCTTCAATACTGCTGAGATGAGTTCTTTTCTTTCACTGCTTACTGTAAGAAGCCATGAGACTAAGTCATTGCAGTAGAACCCTTGGCAGGAGCTGAATATGTTGTTTGATTAGAAGAGAGATGAAAAGTTCTCCTGCCAGAAATTCTTTACCATGCCAGAAATGCTAGCATTCAGGTCACCCTTAGGATTAAGTTCTCTTTCCAGCTATCTTATAATGAAATGTGTACAAGTTTCTAAGGTAAGAATGAGGGGCCTGGAGAAATAGCACTCATTAGTACACATTTTAACCACAACTTTGAACAAAGAGAAGAGCTCTGAGTGACTGTGACACAGGGCTATAATTGGATGGGCTGGTACATAGAACACTACCTGGGGAGGGCAAGACTGCTAGAGGCATAATAGAGGGTGGCAGAAGGGTGACATGATGACACACTATGGGACAGACTATGATAAAGTGAAAGAGTCAAACTATCTGGAGAAGTCACTGGAAAGACAATCCCTTAGTAAGTTGCCTAAGAATTATGACCAATTCACATCCCACAATATCTACTCTAATAAAAGAGTAATATAAAAATTAACCATCACCCCGAGACACCTAAGCCATGCCCACCATCCAAGCCACACCTACCAGCCAATCAGAGCAACTGTATGCAAATTAACCCACCAAAGATGGCAATTAATTTGCATACACAGGAGAGCAAAGATGTAAGACAGCATAGAAGGAAGCCAGGTGCTGCAAAAGGGAGCCAAGTGGTGGAGAAGGAATGGAGCCAAGGCAGAGGAGACAATGAAGAAGGAAGGGAGAAGCGGGGGGGGGGTGGGGGGTGGTGGGGGCCACGAAGGCAGAGATGGGAGTTGAGGCAGCAGAGAAGGCAGAGATGGGAGCTGAAGCGGCTTCGCTCCCTTCTCTGCTTTGCTCTGGCTCAGGAAGCCCTATTCTTGCAGGAATCTTCCTGCAACGGGCTACTAGTTTATATATAATTTATGTATAATTATTAATTCATACTTTTAAAAGGTGTAGATCTCATCTGGATTCATTGCCTTGAATAGAATGGGTGTGATTAAATTGCGACAAAAAAAGGGAGACACCAGTTGAATAGGAATAGTTTTAAATTAACTTTGGGTGGCAAATGTCAGTGTCCCTAGGATTACTTCAGGCTTTCATATAGTCTTGAGTTTTATAGAGCTAAACTCAATATTAAAGTATTAATATGATGCTGCTTTGATCTTGATCATTATTTTACAAGTTAAACTTAAAGTATATAAAATCCAGCAAAGTTAAGTAACAATACAGTTCAGTGCATGATTCAGTCATAGGCATAAGGTGACTGGTAATTATAGAGTCAGGAAAACCAAAAGATAACATGGGTGCAAGTTTCTAAGGTAAGAATGAGGGGCCTGGAGAAATAGCACTCATTAGTACACATTTTAACCACAACTTTGAACAAAGAGCAGAGCTCTAAGTGAATGTGACACAGGGCTATAATTGGATGGGCTAGAACATAGAACACTACCTGGGAAGGGCAAGACTGCTAGAGGCACAATAGAGCGTGGCAGAAGAGTGACATGTTGACACACTATGGGACAGACTATGGTAAAGTGAAAGAGTCAAACCATCTGGAGAAGTTTAACTCTACTTCTTACTAGCTTTGCTGTATTGGGCAAGTTGCTTCACCTCTTTGATTCTCAGTTTTCTCATCTGTAAAACATGAAATAAGATCTACACATCAGTGTTAAAAATATATGTGAATTGCCTAGTAGAGTGCTCAGTAAAATTGTACCTTTAATTAAATAACTATAGGCCTGGTGCACAAAATTTAGTTCTCGGGGGGTGGGGAGATTCCTCAGCCCAGCCTGCATCCTCTTGAAGTCCGGGAGCCCTTAAGGGATGTTTGACTGACAGCTGGACATTCTTAGTGCTGCCATGGAGGCAGGAGAGGCTCCCACCACTGTCGCTGTGTTTGCCAGCCATTAGCCTGGCTCAGGGCTTCTGGCTGAGTGGTGCTCCCCCTGTGGGAGCGCACTGACCACCAGAGTGCAGTTCCTGCATTGAGCGTCTGTCCCCTGGTGGTGAGTATGCATCATAGAGACCTGTCGATCTGGCGTTTGGTCCCTTTGCATATTAGCCTTTTAATAAATAGGATTGTTGATGCTCCTACAACTGCCCATAGACACATTAAAGGCAACAGATGTTCAAAGAAAGTATAGTGTTCTATGAACTTTATTACTTTGGAAAAGTTTCACAAAAAAGACAGGTGTGGCCTTGGCTGGGATAGCCCAGTTGGCTAGAGTGCCATCTCAATATGCCAAGGTTGTGGGTTCAATCCCCAGTCAGGGCACATACAAGAGTCAATCAATGAATGTATAAATGAGTGGAAAAATAAATGGATCTTACTCTCTATCTCTCTCTTTTTCTCTCTCTGAAATCAATAAATAAAGGAAAAAAAATTTTTAAAAGGTGGGGTTTATGCTGGCATTTGGATGTTGAGTAAGTTATGTTTGGGCAGAAAAGATTCTTTGAATGGGAAGATGCTTCATTCCATTAAGGGACAGTGAAATCAACCAGTCAGAGAAAGACAAGACATGATCTCATTATATGTAGAATCTAATGAATAATATAAACTGATGAACAAAATAGATCCAGAGACACAGAAGCATGGAACAGGCTGTGGAATCTCAAAGGGAAGAGGTGTGAGGGGTGGGAAGAGATCAACCAAAAAAAACTTGTATGTATATGCATAACACCTGGACACAGACAATAGGGTGGTGAGGGCCTGGGCGGGATGGGTGCAGGATAGAGGGAATCAATAGGGGTGGAAAGGGACATCTGTGATATTTTCAATAATAAAGATTTTAAAAAGAGATGGTTATTACACTGCTCTAATAAGGAATTCATTTTATGAAGACATGGATAATAATGATACCATTATAATATCCTGGTTATTATTTAACAGGAATGGAGTGAAACGGGAGACTAAAAGATTCAGACATGCCATTTACATGAGAGAAACATCAGAAAGCTCTATTTAACTTTCTCCGTGTCTATTTCCCCCTGATTGATGGTGAAGTATGGTAGCAATCATCTCAGGTAGAAACTGTAGTTTAATTCTAACCCTGCTGTTTGACTTCAGTCATTATTTGCTTGTTAAAATAATAGAAAAGTTATTTTGATTTCCTGAACTGTAGTCGATTGAATACCCTATTGATTGGAATGTGACTACCCCATTGGTTGTGGTCATACTGGTTTTAGAAAGCACATTCTTCTGTACCTGGGAACCAGGACAGCAAAATTATCCTAAATTGCCTCAATGATGGCTCCAGATAATGTGTTTCCGTTGACTCAGTGGTCCAAAGACTCAAAACTATAATTAATCTTTGTAAATAACTCATCGGCTCAATTTCGCTTTTGTAACTGCTTTGTGCAAACCAGGTTCTTCATTCCAAACCCTAGGATGTAATCAATACCTTTGTGACCTTTGCCTGTATAAATCTGGTGTTGGGGCTGGGAAAGGCACTACAAGATTTGGGAGCAAAATGCCCCCTCGTAGTCCCGGATTTGCAATAAATGTGTCTCCTTAATTTGACTTCTTGAGACATCCTTGTGTGATTTTCGGGGTACATTACAACAATGGCAGTTTAGATGCATTCCAAGTAAGCTCTTTGGCGGATGGGCGTGGCCTCTGCAATTGTGGAATCTAAATATATAAAGTTCTAGACAAAAAGCCCTCTCCCTCCCTCTCTCTCTCACACACACATACACAAATACACTCGGGCGCTCTTAGGACTCCTGCTGCAGGGGGATGCTCTCCCCAGGGCCCACATGATGCGAGGCCATGTTGGGCTCCACACACGGACTAATGGGCTTTAATCTGGCCTCAATGCTGAACTTCACCCAGCTGCAACAATGAAAACTCTGGACGCTGGCTTTGTTTCTGACTCTACTGAACACCCAACTGCTTGGGGGATGTGGGACATGAGAAGAAAAGAAATACAACGAAATATAAATGAAGCCTTGTTTCACATCCCATCCTCTCTTGAGAGTCTTAGAAAATTTATTATCTGAAGATATAGAAAGAGCCTCATTCCCCCCGGTGTCTGGAAGTCTACCCCTTTAATTCTTCTAGCATTAATAAGAAAGAAAAAGGTTAAATTGGAAACTGATTATAAGTGATCTTGAGTATTTGCCAGCCTTTGGGCTTTTTTTCTGTGGATAATTGAGAGTGGATTGGGTTATGATTAATGGCCCAATGTCACCCAGAAGAGAGAGATGTAGTCATAACCTATAACATGTTCTCATGACTGACATTTTAAACATGCTATCAAAGGCCTGGCCTACAATATTGGTCAGAGACTCTTTGAAACCGGAGGATTTAGAGTTTCCTTCTACTCCTCATTGAGTGGACAGCACATCCACAAAAGAGTGATCATAATCAGGAAGAAAGAAGAAACCTTTGTCATCAAAAGGTGGAAATGTCTGGATATTGTAAAAAAGAAGGAAAAAAAGCTAACAGATGTTATTTGATGGCTGAGTGAAGGTTTTTGTTTTTCTTCTTATGGTCATATAACAAAATAAAAGGAATCTGGCTTTGATGATAAACGGGATCCCAAAATAAAAAGAGAAATATTTAATGAAATATAGCACAAATATTATAGTGTATACTAACTATAGCTTGTAGTGTCGTGTACTGTAGTGTTTCTGTAGTTAGCCTTCAAATAATTATTGAAAGGAAAAAATTCCAGTTGGATAATGTTTCAGTCATTTTGATATAGGCCAGGCATTCCTGGGTTGGTACCAATAAAAGTTTTTTGGCTCCTTGCATGCCCCAAGCCTGCCTGAGTCTGCTTGTCAACTGGCTTTCAGGAATGCAAGGTGTTTAAAATGTAAATCTCTCTGACCCCTGGGATGTGACAAGCTCTGTGTTCAACCAGGATGGGGTCAAGCAAACAGCAAATTGTCAGTTTTACATTTAAAAAAAAAAAAAATTCTGTGTTGAAGGTGGGAAAAGAATATTCAGGAAGACTATGTCAGCAAATATTGAAGTAATTAACCATCTTACAATCTTTATTGTAGAAAAGGAAAATTTATTCATTGTAGTGTCACAGGGTAGAGATAGACCTGTGGGTAAAAGATACAGCAAGGGCAATTTTAGCTTTACATAAGAAATATTTTATAGACTTGGCTGAAAATAGCCTAGCCTGATTCATGAAGGTGAAAATATTCAAGCCAAATGGGGATGACCAGTTGTCTGTGAGGCAAGAACTCGGTGATCTTCATCCTTTTGCATGTTAGCAAAGGTTGTTTTTTTAAACTACACTGACATCAGAACCCTACCTCAAATCAATTTATCAGAACCTCTGGTAGTAAAGTCTACGGGCACTGATGTTTTTATTAAGCAGCAGGGTTGTGAATCATTACAATAGCCAAGGTGAGTCTAGCAAATACCTTATGAGCAAATCCCCTCTCTGTAACATTACTTAGGAGGCTGTCAGGAATCAGCACTGGCAGCATGGTCAATCAGGAGATGGAATGGAATGGAATGAGGGAAATCTAGTTTAAAGGTAAGTAAGATAAGGAAGGGGCTGCTTGAGCCCAGCTGCCAGATAATGGAGACTTCTACAAGGAACATGCATTGCTTTTCTAATCAGAAAAGGAAGCTTCATTAAATTAGCAATAATATTAAAGAAAATAAGTAAAATTTGAAACAGTTCTCCAGCCTCATCTTCAGTCCCTCCCGTGCCCCAACCCAAACCCCAAATACATGCACATAATACTTGCATTTTAGCTACAATTGATTCGTCAAGATTCTGGAAACATTTTAAATACACAATATTCAACCATTTTGTAGAATAACTAGGAAATGATTTTTCTGTAATAACTTTGCTTCCTTCTCTTCAGGATGAAATCACACTTACCTCCAAATCTTGCTCAACCACTACATCCTCTGAAATTTTCCCTGGATTCTTTGTATTACTTGTTTTCTCTACTCTGTTTCTTTACAATTTTGAACATAGTCCATGGGCTGTATTTATGACATTGCATTTTGGTTATTTTTATTTGTGGTTATCTCCCTAAATTTTCTGTTTTCTCCACTGAGCAGCTTATGGGAGAGAAATCAAAGAAAAATCAGGTGTTTTTTGGGGAATGATAAAATCATTGATAGATTCATAGATGCTAATTGAGGTTATTTTGAGTCTGATGCAAAGTTTAGTGCTCATTTAAACACAGTATATCCTGTAAGTGTTTGAAAGTCATTTCTGAAGCTCATGAGAGAGACCATGGACAGAGATCTAGAATCAGGACTTATGCACAGACGGGAAATAAAATTCATTCATTTACTCCAACTTTTTACAAAATGTATTTTTATTGATTTCAGAGAGGAAAGGAGAGGGAAAGATAGAAACATCAGTGATATGAGAGAGAATCATTGATTGGCTGCCTCCTACATGCCCCCTAATGGGGACTGAGCCCACAACCTGAACATGTGCCCTGATCTGAAATTGAACTGTGACCTCCTGGTTCATAGGTGGATGCTCAACCACTGAGCAACACCGGCCTGGCTATTCCTTCAACTTTGAATGTCTTCCATCTTCAAAGGTATTGCCTTTACATATGCTAAGTACTAAGGATATATTGGAAACAAATATGGCTGAATGATTCTGTTCTTTTGGAGATTATACGCTAATGAGAGTGAATGGGACAATGCAAATCAGTTCTCTGAGGCAGAGTATATATGAAGTAAATAGCAGGTAGCTAATACATAAGCACTAGAAAACACTTCCTTTAATAATCAGGAGAAGAAACATGGATTAGTTAACAATAGAGAAAGAATAGAGGAATAACAGAAAGAGGAAGAGAAGCTACGGAAATAATGAAAACTCTTAGAAAATGAAAGACCATAGTTTCAAAGTAGTTCTTTTAGCTTAGAGACTGTTAAAAATAAATTTTTCAAAGTAGGGGTGTTTTTGTGCAATTTATATACAATCCCTATTTTTCTCTTAATTCCTTCATCTAATTTCTTTACCTTTTGTTTTGGTAGGGAAATCAATGTTTTTTCTTCTTTCCTTTGGTCCTATAGTAATTTCCTGAACCAATTTCAGTATATGTTTGGGAAGGCCTTCTGTTCAGGCATTAGTCCTCAAACTTTGGAACTTTCCTATGAGGATCTCAGTTCTTCCTATAGATGCTTTGAAAGCTTTTGATATTTTCCTGAACTAGCAGTTTAAAATCCTGAAACCCTAAATCCAACATTAAATTTATTGCTACTAGATAGAAGACTCCCTACATAATTTATGGGTTCCAGTGCACAATGAAAATATCGACCCACTTGTTCAAAAATTTTTCAAATTTCAAGATGGTGACACAAGGCACAGATCACATGCCATGACTAGATGTTTACAAAAAACTCAGTTGAAAGCAATAATTTTTATAAAGGATGTTCAGTCCACTAATTCCTTCAACCCTGTAACATATTTCTCTGGATTAAACCTGGCCAGCTGAGAACTTTATGTCAAATAGAGTAGCTAGATAAAATACAGCAAGCCCCTAAGGGGTTGTAATGTGGGAGGGTAAGGACACATATGTAATACCTTGGTCAATAAAGAAAAAAAATACAGCAAGCCCAGCCCAGCCAGTATTGCTCAATGGTTGAGCACCCACCTATGAACCTGGTCACAGTTTGATTCATGGTCAGGGTGTGCATTAGGCAGCCAATCAATGATTCTCTTTCTTTCATCATTGATGTTTCTATCTCCCTCTCCTGTCCTTCCTCTGAAATATATATATATATATATATATATATATATATATATATATATATAATC
>PVJC01018976.1:0-30723 GCA_004026665.1 Murina feae
GGCAAAGGGAAGGGGGCCCAGGGCAGAGGGAAGGGGGCCCAGGGCAGGGTGAAGGGGGCCCAGGGCAGAGGGAAGGGGGCCCAGGGCAGGGAGAAGGTAATGCCCAGGGCTGGAGGATGTGTCCCCAGCAACCAGGAGGGGAGAGGAAGGGTTAGGGTTAGGGATGGACTTATTATGTTTGGTAAGAAGGGTAATCTGGTGAGAAGGTAATTTAAACTTTAGAACATTTCGATCCACTTTTGTTTTTACATTTAATTTAAAAAAAAAAAAAAGAAAGTAGAAGTTACAAAAATATGCTGGTGATAAAGATTTATATTTGTGTGGATGAAACATGTCCAGGGATCATGTATTACAGATGGATCGGTTCATTGTCTGAGTCTAAGCCCAGGACTGCCGCGCCCTGGGTAGCACTTACGCATGTGGCTAGCACAGCATGGAAAGATGGAACGCAGACAGTCCATGAGGGCTGATTTTGTAACCCTGAATACATGGGCAGAAAATAAAATAAATGGGGTCAATGAAGCTCAAGTTGGTTTTCTTGGAGAAGTTTTGTAGCCTTGCCATTGGGATGTTATAATGTTTTCAAGGGCAGTCCTCACCTGATCTTACTCAGCCAGGCATGAACGCGGGCAGAACAAATCCCACGTGGGCACCTGGGACCTTCATCCAGCCGTGTGAGCAGAAGTGAGCTGATAGTTTGCAAGACTCAGACCTCCCACAGCTTCCAGGTAATGGGGAGCTGGGTATCTCCACAGAATGAAAACAGAGGTTTCCGACTCAGGCCCGGCTTCTGGGACTGCAGTGCACTCACCGGGCCTTTCCTCTGACCCGCTCCTCTGCGGATAAAGGCCCCCAGGGGAACTGGAACATCTCCAGAGCACATCCTGCTTCATCACTTGTCACAGCTACATTTGGTGTCTCTGGCCGTAACTTCAAACCCACGGCAGAGAGCGCTGCGGGCCTCACTGTGCGGGGAGGTAACCATGAGTCACGTTCATGGAAGAGCTACATCCCGGTTAGCTGCTTCCCAGCTTTGCTGCAACACTTTCTCCTCATTGTTGTTAGTGACCCCACAGTGCATTGAAAATTAATGTCCATCAGAATAAGCTAGAGCTAGAAAATTAATCACTTTTTACTTCACATTTCATTGTCAAACCCAATCCTTTTTTTGGCAAATTAACATATAATTGGAATTTCCCAAATCTGGTTTTCATAGCAGAAGTGAGGCTCAGCTAACAAGTAAGTGCTAATTCTTCTTACCAAAGGAAAAGGCACGATGGTAAACTGGCCATTAAAAAAGCTCTTGGTGGTTCTTCTCTGTTGTAAACATTAGCTGGCTTTGCTGGTTTTGTTTTTTTATAAAAAGCAAATGTAGAGAATGTACCCACTCTAGCTTCCCTCAGAGTTGTTATCTAGATAATCCCTAAATATGCAAGACATAAATACCCTGGACTTTCATCACTAGTTACCATATTTTTCTGTGTATAAGACGCTATAGTTTTTCTAGAATCGTTAGACTGAAAAGCGAGGGGCATCTTATACATGGAATTCAGCCAAGGAGGGAGCCATGAACAGCTGCCCAGACCTCGTCAAACAGGCTTCCTCCAATCACAATGAGCCTTATTGTCACTGACATCAGCTGATGCCGTAATTGGAGGTGGAGGTGGAGAGAGCACATATGCAACAGGACCGAGCATTCTGAGCCCATAAAGATGTCATAAATAAAAAAGATAAATACTGTAAGTGACTGTCTTACTCTGCAAAATTCAAACCAAATGTAATCAGCTGTGCAAAAGAGCAGGGAAACAGAGCTGCAGAGGGACTATGTGGATCTCCTCCCTCTGAGTGTGTGATCAGACAGTGGAGAAAACAGGAAGAACAACTCTTTAAGATGCCAAAAAGAGGAAAACCAGCAAAATGGGCAAACTTGGAGCAAAGGCTTAAGACTTGGATTGTGGACCAGCATCAGAGTGGCTTATGTGTGTCAACCACGCTTATTCAGTGTCAGGCAAGAATGTTTGCAAGTGAAATGAATGTTGTTGATGTTATAGGAAAGGCGAAATGGTGCTTCAATTTCATGAGGAGAGAAAGGTTTGCCATGAAAACACGAACAAGTTAGCTCAGAAAATGCCACCAGTTTATGAGGAGGATCTCACATATAGAGACATAGACTCAGAAGACAGCAGCGACACAATAGAAGTTGGAGAAAGTGATGTGTCTGGAACTAATAGGGATGAAGACTAGAACAGTGATGAAAAAAGGCTGAATAAAGTGATATGCTGCATAATACCTTAGTGGCAGTATGTAAACATGACCTGCAGTAATCCTATCTAATAAAAGAGTAATATGTAAATTAACCATCACTCCATCATAAAGATGGCTGCAGCCATAGAGCTGGAGCGAACAGGAGGCTTGTGTTGCCCCCAGCACTGAAGGAAGCCAAGCTTCCCACCTGCTCTGGCCAGCCCTGAGCTCTGCTCAAGGCTACAAAGTTTCAATTATAGAAAATTAATAAACCCCAGATGCCTGCTTCCAGCCTGTGGCAGTGGCCTCCGCTCGAGGAGGGCCTGGGAACCTGGGTTGCCAGTTTCAGTTATAGAAGTCAAATAAACCCCAAATACCTGCTTCCAGCCTGTGGCCATGGCCAGCCTGAAAACGGCCTTCAACCCCTCACCCAGGCTGGCCAGGCACCCCAGCAAGACCCCCACACTGATCTGGGACACCCTTCAGAGCAAACCAGCCAGCCCCCAGCTGTGCACCAGGCCTCTATCCTATATTATAAAAGGGTAATATGCAAATTGACCCTAACAGCAGAATGACTGGGAATGACTGGTCATTATGAGACACACTGACCACCAGGGGACAGATGTTCAGTGCAAGAGCTGCCTCCTGGTGGTCAGTGTGCTCCTACAGGGGGAGCTCTGCTAGCCACAAGCCAGCCTGGCAGCTGCCAGCACAGTAGTGGTGGCGGGAGCCTCTCCCACCTCCTCATAAGTGCTAAGGATGTCTGACTGCAGCTTAGGCCTGCTCCCTGCTGGCAAGTGGACATCCCCCAAGGGCTCCTGGGCTGCCAGAGAGATGTCTGACTTCCAGCTTAGGCCTGATCGCCAGGGGAGCGGGCCTAAGCCAGCAGGTGGACATCCCCTGAGGGGTCTCAGACTGCGAGAGGGCACAGGCCGGGCTGAGGGACCCCCCCTCCCCGTGTGCACAAATTTTTGTGCACCAGGCCTTTATTTACTAAATAAAATGTGTTCTGCTTTTGTTTAAAATACTGATTTCTTAACTTGGGGTTGGCAAAATGTGGAGGGGGGCATCTTATACACGTAAAAATAAGGTAATTTGTTTTCTAGAACAAACACATGACATGAGAAGATATTGAATCTCTTGGGCGAAAAGGAGTCTTATCTCAAGTTCATGGGTAAAGCAGGCTAACCCTCTGTAGAAACCTCATTTGTGTGGGCCAATGACTGTCTCATGTGACAGGAACAGAGAACAGCCAAGGATTTGGGCTTCAGCAGACAGCCTCTCGGGATCTTTGGGTTGGCTGCCCAGAAGTTTCCATTTCTATTCTCTGAGAAGTTGACTGAGTTATAGGATTCTGTGCAACTTTCCAATTTATCTCTGTCTGACAGCCAGGAAGTCCATGATTCCTGGAATTTGTTGAACAAAATGCTCCAAGGTCAGCTAATGTCTATTTGTCTACTTTAAGTCAAGTTCAAAATTGACCCTTTCCTGGGGAAAAAAGAGCAGGTCCCTGCCATTGCTCTGTTTTACTGAACATACTTGATGAAGCATGTAGTAACCACACTACAGAGGCTCAGGCTAGCACAAACCCCAAATAACCCTTTTTGCTCATCTGCGTCACCAGCACTAAAATTGTCTGAATTGGTCCATGAAAGCAGATATGTGCTTTGAGTGAAATGGCTAGAATCCCACCCCAGATCTGAGTGGAAATCAATCGTTTCCCCATCTATAACCTGGCGATAAGAATGCTACCAGCCTCTTGGGGTCATCATGAGGATGGATGATATGGTACAGGTTCTGTGCCAAATCTTGGACAAGCTAATCGAATTTAAACAGAGAAAAGGCAAGTATATATATCGGAAATTATCTTTTAAACTAGAGGCCCAGTGCACGAAATTTGTGCACAGGAGGGAGAGGAGGGGCATCCCTCAGCCCAGCCTGCACCTTCTTCAATCTGGGAGCCCTCAGAGGATGTCATCCCTCTCACAATCTGGGACCTCTGGCTCTTAACCACTCAACTGCCTACCTGCCCTAACCACACTGCCTGCCTGCCTGATCCCCCTAACTGCCCTCCCTTGCCAGCCTGGTCACCCCTATTAACTTCCTTTTTTAATCTTATCCCCTTCACACACCATTGTATTTGACTTCCTTATTGGCTTCTCCCTCTCACACAATTTTTCTCTCTCCTTTATGTAATACTTTTCCTACTGACTCATCACTTATAAACTTTTCTTTCCTCAGTTCCTAGTTCTGTTCCATCATCCTTCTTCCCATCTTTCTCCTACCCTCCCTCCCTCCCCAAAATCTTTCCTTTATCTTTACCCCTGACCACCTTCCCCTTTTCCTTCCTTCCCACCTTAATTTTTTTCTTCACTTTCTCCCTCGGACCTGCTTTGCTCCTCCTATTTCTTCCTTCTTCCTATTCTCCTTTTAAGCTCTTCAGGATCCCCTTTAAAACTTTTCTTCCCTTCCTCTTTCTCTCTCATCCACATCCTTCTCTATTTACTTTCACTATTTTAATATCTACCTACCTACCTAATTATTCACTATCACTTATCTTTTTTCTTTTCTGACTCCTACTTTTAAAATTTGTCCCCAATACACAACTATACTTGATTTTCATTATAGCTCCTACAGTTCACTCCCACATCCTCTCCTTCTTTAACTCTGCTCTCTACTGACTCCTTTATAAAGTTCTTCTCTCTCTCCTTCCCTTCTTAAAGCTTCTGTTGGGGGGATGTTAACCCCCAGCCCAGGGCTCAGCCCCAGCCAGATGTTCACTGCCCCCTCTTCTCCAGCCTCCCCACCACCATCCTACTCCCATTCCCTGCTGGAGACACCTGGCCCACTGAGAGTGGCCGAGCCTTCACAGCCCAGGCACTGTTGCCTTGAAGCAGGAGCATCTCTGCCCAGAAGGCCTGGAATTGTCCTCCACTCCATCCTGTACCCACGGGCACCTCCCAGCCAATGGCCGACACTGCCCTCCTCCCACGTCTGAGCAGGGCTCCCCACTACTCACTGCCTGCACCCAGCCCCTCACCGAACCCACCTGCTCTGTGCCCCAAGGTCACTATCCCCTTCCTCATGCAGTTTCCTTCCCTTCCTATTGTATTCTATCCTACCCCAGGCCTTGCAGCTTGCCTGAGCAGAGGGCAGGGATGCAGCCTGCTAGTCTGGTTGTGACCTGTGATGCTGTAACAGACAAATTTGCATATTCCTCTATTATTAGATTAGACTAGTGGCCCAGTGCATGAAATTCATGCACATTAAAAGGGGATTAATTAGAGGGAATATATTAATATTGCTATTTGCCCTTTTTTTATAATAGAAGTGTCAGAGATGAAAGAAAATTAGTAAAACATATATGAAAATCTTTCTCCTATCAGAGTCTGGGGTGCACCATGGAACCCAGAGTCAAGTCTTCAACCACCCACGTGCACCTCAAAATCACTCGAGACCCAAACCTGGCCAGCCCCCCTTCATTGGGCTAGATCCAGACCCAGCCAGTCTCACCCTGTCAAGCCCTGCCAGGTGGGGTTGCAGCCTCAGGTCCTCTGGGTGCCAGGGCAGGGGGGCGTGGCCTGAGGTCCCCCATCAAGCCCCACTGGGCAGAGGGAGTGGCCTGTGATCCCCCAGCCTGGTGCCAGGTCAGGGGGCACAGCCTGAGGTCCCTTGGCCTAGTGCTGGGGTAGGGGCATGGCTTGAGGTCCCCTGGCTCAGCACCAGGGTGGAGAGCACACCTTGAGGGCCCTCATCAAGTCCCACTGGGTGGGGGGCACAGCCTCAGGTCCCCTGGCCTGGAGCCAGGGCGGGGGGCATGGCCTGAGGTCCCTGGCCTGGCACCAGGGAAGAGGGTGCAGCCTGAGTTCCTCTGGCCTGGTGCCAGAGTGAGGGGAGCAGCCTGAGGTTCCCCAGTCCAGCACTGGGGCGGGGGGTGCAACTTGATGTCCCGTCAAGCACCGCCGGGCTGGGGGCGCAGCCTCAGCTCCCCCAGCTTGGCACCAGGGTGGGGGCATGGCCTCAGGTCCCCCTCAAGTCCTGTGGGTGGAAGGCACAGCCTGAGGTCCCCTGTCAAGCCCCATGCAGGAGATGGGGGATGGAGCACGCAGCCTCAGGTCCCTGTTGATTGCTCCTTAAGGCTAGTTATGGAAACAGCCTCAGCTGTGGGTGCAAATTGACCGGAGTAACAGTCAATTTGCATATTCCCTCTTTTTATATAGGATAAGTGGGCCATCTTGAGAAAAAAAGTTGATCAATTGGTGTTTTCACTTGAATGGAAGTGTAATAAACTTCAGTGAAACTAAGAACTATGAGTAGAGTTTTCAGAGATCTCCATGGTTATAGAATATCTAGGTATTCTTTAAGAATTGCTTCTGATTTATTCTTCTTCCTAAAATGTCCTGACATAGATTTTTTAAAATGTTTAAATAACTAGAGGCTCATAACAAGCTAAAAATATAGTAATGAGAGGCCCTGTGTACTATAGTTAAATATCAAAACCGGAAAAAAGGACCTCAGTACATGTGCATAACTCTAAGTCATGTCCTCACGTCACAGGGAAACTCCTGTGACACCACCCCATACGGGATGTCATGAGTGCTCTCCTCACAGGCAGTGGCTGCTCTGGCACCAGGGCAGCTAGGTCATTGTCTAAGACCACGAGGACTATAACGTGTGACATCAGAAACCTGCAGTCAGCTATGAGCAAGTGTCTGCCACTTTCTACTAACTTTTCTCACTTAAAATGGTTGGTTGCCCCCGGCCGGTTTTGCTCCGTTGGTTGAGCGTCATCCCATGCATGAAGGGTCACCGGTTCAATTCCTGGTCAAGGCATTTACCCAGTTTGCTGGTTTGGTCTCTGGTCAGGGCACATGCGGGAGGCAGCTTATCTAAGTTTCTCTCTCACATTGATGTCCCTCTCTTTTTCTCCCTCTCCTTTCCTCTCTCTCTAAAATCTATAAAAACATATTGAACTTATATGCACATATGCATAACTCATGGACACAGACAATAGTGTGGTGAATGCGTTGGCGGAGCATGCAGGGTAAAGGGAATCAATGTGAAAACAAGAGGGACATTTGAAATACTTTCAACCATAAAGATAAATTTTAAAAACATTTTAAGTGTTAAAATGGTTGGTTGTGATGCATATTAAATGGCCTGACATGAAAGTCCTTCATGAAGCAGAACAGCATCAGGATGCCAAGCCTGTGGTTGGCTGGTGACCAGAGGCAGGAATAGAGCCCAGAACCCCTGAACCTCAGAGAACCTCAGTCCTGTCCCAATGGAAGGGAGCCGAGGACGGCGGCAGGACACGGCCCTGCGCATTTCTAATAAAATGATGCAGACAATAATCATTATTTTAACATGTTTTTATTGATTTTTCAGAGAGGATAATGGAGAGGGAGAGAAAGATAGAAACATCGATGACAGAGAAACATCTATTGGCTGCCTCTTGCCCCCACTGGGGATGGAGCCTGCAACCCGGGCCTGGAATTGAACTGGCGACCTCTTGGTGCAGAGGTCAACGCTCACCCACAGAGCCACAGGCCAGGCATAGACAGTTTTTATCGAACAGAAGAATTTTTAAAAATACTGTCAGTTCAATAGTTTTTAAATGCTAATGTGTAACAGATGTGGCAGTGTTTTATAAAAACATAAAGTTTGCAAAAATGTATGGTGGCATAATATGCTTAATAATTATTTGGAGAAGTTAAAGGTGGGTAGAAAACCTGGATGAAGCCATATGAGCCCACAGCTGTGCTCTGGACCCATCTGAAATGGGCCGCAGGTCCCTAAAAGTGGCCGCACTGTCACATGAAGGCAGAGGCCCGGGCACTGGTGTGGTTAATTGTCAGCTTTTGTGGGACTTGATAAAGATACTCTTTCCACTACTCACTTGCTTAGGAATGTCCCACTCTCGGCCTGGGTGGGTCTCCCAGGACAGCTCCGAATGTGCACGTTCAGGCTCGAGAGCCAGAGGAGCCTCTCTGCACCTTGGTGACGCTGGAACAAAGCCTCGGTCCCTGTCGCCGGCACCTGCAGAGTCCGAGTGCAGCTCTGTTCCTACATTCGGGGATCGCCACAAAAGCAGCTGCGCCAACAAGTCTCAGGCCAGAGCAACACAGAGATGGGCCAAAATGCCTCCAAGCCAAAGCTCTGGTTTCTGAAGAAATAGATTTATTTCACTAAAATTAGAATCTTTCCAAACTAGATTATAAGCTGTAAGGCGTTTGCTGTCGCAGCCTGACCAGCAGGGCTCAGCGAGAGGTGGCCAGCTATTCTCAAAGACTTACCACAGTTTTGTTGGGTCATTGGATTTGGACAGACTTTCCACCATAACGTGCTCCTAAGAAGAAATCTCAGAAAGGTCTCCAGCACTTTCTTTTTTAAAAAATTTAATTTATTTATTTAATTTATGTATTCTGATTTATTTTTTTATTAAATGTATTGGGGTGACATTGGTTAATAAAATTATATAAGTTCCAGGGGTACAGTTTTATATATTGTAAGTTGCATTGTGTGTTCACCACCCCAAGTCAAGTTTCCTTCTTCCATCACCATTTATCCCCCTTTTTCTCTCTCCCACCTCCCCCCAACCTCCCTTGCCCTCTGGTAATCACCATACTGTTGTCTGTATCTCTGAGTTTTTTTCTTTGCTTAATCCCTTTACCCTTTTCACCCAGCCTCCCTACCCCTTCTACCCGACAGCTGTCAGTGTTCTCTGTATCAATGAGTGTGTTTCTGTTTTGTTCATTAGATCCCATATAAATGAAATCATGTTGTACTTGTCTTTCTCTGACGGGCTTACTTCACTTAGCATAATATCTTCTAGGTCCCTCCATGCTGTCTCAAAAGATAAGATTTCCTCCTTTTTCACAGCTGCATAGTGTTCCACAGTGTGCTTTTTATCCACTCACTGGGGCTTTCCCGCATCTTAGCTGTTGTAAATAGCACTGCAATGAACACTGAGGTGCACACATCCTTTCTGATGGGTGTTTCGGGTTTCTTCCTATGTGTCCCCAGGTCATAAGGCAGATCCATCTTTAATTCTGTGAGGTAACTCCATGCTGCTCCCCATGGGGCACTCCCTCCAGCAGCGCACGAGGCTCCCTTCTTTCCACATCCTCGCCACCACTTGCCGTTTGTTGACTTGCTGATGGCAGCCATCCTGGCAGGTGTGAGGTGATATCTCATTGTGGTTTTTATTTGCATTTCTCTGCTGATCGGTGACATTGAGCATCTTTTCATGTTCATTGGCATCTGTATGGTCCATAGAGAGAAAGAGGGAAATGGAGAGAGAAAGAGAGAGCAACAACACAGGTACGTGCCCTGACTGGGAATCGAACTGGCAACTTTTCGGTACCCACTGAGCCAACCAGCCAGGGCTTTGCTCATTTTTAAATTGGATTGTTTGTCTTCCTGGTGTTGAGTTTTATAAGTTTTTTGCAAATTTTGGATATTAACCCCAATCATTGACAAATATGTCCTCCTATTCAATAGGTTACCTTTTCATTTTGTTTATGGTTTCCTTTGCTGTGCAAAAAATTTTGTTTGATGTAGTCCCACTTGTTTTTTGTTTGTTTGTTCCTTTCCCTTGCCTGAGGAAATGTATCAGAAGAAAATATTGCTAAGAGAAATGTCTGGGATATTACTGCCCATGTTTTCTTCTAGGATTTTTATAGTTTTGAGTCTAACATTTAAGTCTTTAATCCATTTTTATTATTTTTTGTTACTCCTCACCAGAGGATATTTTTTCCATTGCTTTTCAGAGACAATGAAAGGGAGGGAGGGAGGGGGAAGGGAGGAAAGAGGCAGAGTGACAGAAAGAAACATGGATGTGAGAGACACGTGGACTAGCTGCCTCCCGCACATGCCTGGCAGGGCAAACTGGCAAACCAGGTTTGTGCCCTTGAACAGGAGTCAAACCTGAGACCCTTAGGTGCATAGGCCGAATGCTGACCACTGAGCCATCGGCTTCACTTCATCTCCACCCAGCAGATTCCAGGAATCAGGGACAGGGCGGACACCCAGCGGTTTGCTTGTTTGGTATTTTGTCTGAGTTGACATTCATCTATTTTTGGAAGACAGGACAAATTCTGGAAGCGTTCTGGTTGTCAGACAAATCCCATTCAATGGGCCAAATTCAGAGGCTGGTGTGGGGCCCAGGAGTCGGCATCCATCTGAGCCTCAGCCCAGGGACCTTCTCCAAGGAGCCCAGGGAACATCCCTTGTGGTGGCCAGTCTGTCCAGCCACAGCCGAGCTCAGCTCTCAGACCTGTGAGGTTGGGGCTGCCACCCTGGAAATGCACATGCAGCGGCCTCTGGGCAGGTGAGCCACAGGGCATGGAGCTGACACTGCCGCCCACCGAGCGGGTCCCTAGCCCGGTCCATGCCGTGGCTCACCTCCCCACCCCCTGCCCACGGCCCTGCCCATCCCCTTGCCCAGGCCCTGCCCATCCCTTTGCCCTAGCCCTGCCCACCCCCTTGCCCACGGCCCTGTGCACCCCCCTGCCCACCCCTTTGCCCACGCCCTGCCCCTCTATGGGAAGGCCCTGTGGGTGAATGGGCTCTCACACGCCCTGCAAGAACAGTGTGGAGGCCCAGGAGGTGCTCGGAGGTCTGAGGTGCTGAGGGAGGCGGCCCGTTCCTGCTCGCTCCCAGGACAGGCGCCTGCAGGGACGGCGCTGGCCGAGGACTCCCAGTGCTGAAGGCAAATTCGCGGCCCTGGATCTGCACCCTCTTCTCCGAGGCCCGTGCCCATCGCGATGTTTGGCAAAAACTGTGACCGCGAGGGTTCCCGACGTGACCCCCTCGGCCGCCTGGCAGATGCATCAGCTGCAGGCGGCACAGAGCCTGACCCTGTGGGCCGGGGCCGGGGACACCCATTTCCAGCAAGTTCTGCTGATGCCGGCGGTGCCCGTCCTGGGTGCTCCCTGGGAAAGCTGTGTGCGTGCCCGGGAGCCGCGGCGGCCAGGGCGGGGGAGGCTCGGCCGGGCTGTTCCAGCACCACCTGCCGAGCAAGAGTCTGCACCTTCAGCACAACCGTGTTCTGGTGCACAGTGCGCCCAGCTCGCCTGGGCGTCGCCTTGTTGATCCCTCACGTTGTGTAGGAAAGAGGCCAACTTCCATTGGGCAGACGGCTCCCGCCCGGCACCACTGCTGGGAGCACTGTCCTTCCTGGCGGGAGGGCTGGCAGCGGGGAGCAGCTGGCCTTTGCAGAGAATGGGTTCCCGGCCCCGCTGTGGGTGCCACAAGGGTTAGAGGTTCTGCCGCTGCTCACACCCCGTAATGGGCTGATGGGGCTGTGGGAGCATGAGGAATAAGGTTCTGTCTGCCTGTGGACATAGGGTTATAGCTTCACTCTGTGTTGCTGGGTTCTTCTGAATATCTCTCATTACTGGCTACATATTTTCATCAGCTTCAAGTTCACAAACTTCCTGTCTTCAAACACTGTTCTGTTTTGAAGGGAGAATATGTTCTAGTCAGGTTAAAGTTCAAAAAGAGAATGACAGCGTGCTCCCACCCAATATTGTTAGTCTTTTGTTAACAGGAACTGGTTGCAGAGAAAATGAGATTAGGCACCATCTTTTGTTTATAAACAAGGCATTTGGTGAGACACAGCTGTGGCAGGATGCTGAGCTGTGAACGTTTGTGTAACGTCTCTTCATTCCCTTCATTTAACGTACAACTATTGTGTGTTCTACATGCTGGGACACAATGCCCCAGGACAGAATAATGAAACAAAATGGGCAAAATTATTGTTTTTAGGGAGAATACGTTCTAGTGAGGAGCCATTCTATCCTATCTAATAATCCTATCTAGAAGCAGTCCCTGAGAGTCCAAAGAGACTGGCCTAAAGAGAGACTTTGGGTCCCAGCAATTAGATCCTGAGAAACACAACAGTACAGAAAACTGGGATCTTAAGCCAGCCAAAGGAACATTTTACTTCATTTTTTTATTATTACTTTGTTATACTTCTTTTTCTTCTTCTTTTCTTTGTTTTCCTGTTTATGTTTGTTGCTTTATTTTCTATTTCTCTTCACTTTATTTTTCCATCACTCTATTTTATTTTTTTATTTTATTTGCTATCTTTATACAATTTTTGAAATCACTTTTTTTTTCTTTTTTTTCATTCTCTTTCCTCTTATCCACCCATCCCCTTTCTACTTCCTCTATACTGAACTGAGATCCTCCCTGAATTCCTCCAATTCTTAACCTTATCTTCTATATATAAGCTCAGTATCTATAGATTCTGCTCCCATCCTCTTTGCTGGGGGTTTGTATTTGGTTTAGTTTTGTTTGTTTGTCTATTGGTTCTGTGGTGTGTTCATAGATATAGTCTCCTTTTTATTCCTTTCTCTTTTCTCATCTTTTTTGCTCTCTTTTCTTGCCCCTAATCCTCTTTTCTCAGGTGGTCACTTATAGTGGGGTTATTATTGTCGTAAGTATATTCGTGCTTTGGTCCCTTTGTGTGGTGTCTTGTCCAGATGAATTTTATCCTGTCTAGCCAGGTGCTAGAGAGTGAATCTCACAACCAGACACCTGGAGAGGAAACTCCATCCATGAATGGGTCAATAATACCCAAGACCCAACTACAAAGGCAGAAAGAAGGTGGCAGTGAGGGAAAGAGCGTGAGTCAGTGAGGGACTAAAAGAGGAGTGTGTGGCCATGTGGAATGTGCATGTGTGTGTGTGAGTGAGGCACAGATAGATCCCGCAAAGGCCTGGCTAAATGGGCTTCCTTAACTAGGCAGCCTCTGCTACTGTTGTAAATAGTTCCAGGAGGCCGGCTCGTCCTCAGAACCTTAGCGTTTTTAAGGGGAGAGTGGCTGTAACTGGGAGCCAGGCCTCACTCCCACCCAGGGTGCCCTCAGATAACACCTGGGACTCTTCAGACACCCCTGCCAGGGACCTGCTACTTCACAGGTGGTCCCACAGTCAACTAGTCTCCAGCCACCCTGGGAGCAGGCTCCTGTGAGTTCTGAAGCATGCTCTCCTCTGTCCAGCCCAACCCTTTAGCCCAAGGCACTGCAACCACACAAGCAGCAGACACATGAGCAGTCCACCCCTGTCCAAGGAGCAGCAGCTCTGTAACCAGGCTGCCCCAGGTCTAAGAGCAGAAGCCTCACGTGGCAGCCCCCTGTTCAAGGATCAGCAGCTGTGTGAGCAGCTTCCCATACCAGCCAGATATAGCACTCTTGCTAACAGCACTCACCAGAGGAGCCACTGTCATCTGAGGAGCAGCCACCTTGAGGAGCAACTGCAGCTCAAGGAACCACCGCCACCCAAGGAGCAGCCCCTGCATGACTCAACACCTAGATCAGTTGGTGAGACCAAAAATGGGTAGACAAAGAAACCTGAAAAGAAAAGAAAAGAAAAGAAAAGAAAAGGAGGAATTGCCAGAAAAGCAGCTAAGTGAAACAGAAGCATGCAATATCTCAGAAAAAGAATTCAGGATAAGGGTCCTAGAGTGCATAAACCGAATAGAGGAAAAAATCAACAACTTTTGTAAGAATCAAGAAGAAATGGATGAAAAAATCAATAACTTATGTGAGAATCAAGAAGAAATGAAAGGTGATATAGCTGCCATAAAGAACACCATGGAAAGTTTCAACAGTAGACTTGGAGAAACAGAGGACTGAATTAGTGAATTAGAAAACAGGGAAGCAAAACACACCCAAACTGAACTGCAATTAGAGAAAAAAATTAAAAGACAGGAGGAGAGACTAAGGGAGCTATGGGACAACATGAAACAAAGCAACATACGAATAATAGGGGTGCCAGAACAACAGGAAAATGAACAAGAATTAGAAATCATATTTGAAGCAATAATCTCAGAAAACTTCCCTGAGGTGGGGAAGAAAAAAGTCACACAAGCACAGAAAGTCCAAAACAGGATGAACCCAAAAAGACCCACACCAAGACATACCATAATTACCATGGCAAATGTTCAGGACAAAGAGAGAATCTTAAAGGCTGCAAGACAGAGACAGAAAGTTACATACAAGGGAACTACCATTACATTATCAAATTATTTCTCCACAGACACACATCAGGCCAGAAGAGAATGTATGGAAATTTACAAAGTGATGCAAACCAAGGGACTGAATCCAAGATTACTCTATCCAGCAAGGCTATCATTTAAAACTGAAGGGGATATAGGAAGCTTCATAGACAAAAAAAGGCTAAGGGAGTTTATCACCACAAAGCCAGCAATGCAACAAATGCTAAAGTGAATGCTATAAAATGAAGAGGTAAAAAGGTAAGAAAGAACACAGGCACAAAAAAATAAAATGGCTACAAAAAAATACCTTTCAATAATAACTTTAAATGTAAATGGACTAAATGTTCCAATCAAAAGACACTGAGTGGCTGAATGGATAAGAAAACATGACCCATATATTTCCTCTTTACAAGAGACTCACTCAGAATAAGGGACTCACACAGCCTGAAAGTGAAGGGATGGAAAAGTATCTTTCAGGCAAATGGGAAGAGAAAAAAAGCTGGGGTAGTGATACTTATATCGGAAAAAATAAACCTCAAAGTGAAGGCAATAACAAGAGATAAGAAAGGCCACTTTATAATACTAAAGAGATCAATACAACAAGAGGACATAACCCTGATAAACATATATGCACCCAATGCATGAGCACCCAAATACATAAAAAAAAAAAAACTCCTGGAAGATATCAAGGGAGAGATCGACAACAATACAATCATTGTACGGGACTTTAATACACCTCTGACATCACTGGATAAATCCTCTAGACAAAAAATCAGCAAAGAAATGGCAATCCTAAATGACTCACTAGATCAGATGGACTTCATTGACATTTTCAGAACATTTCACCCCAAAACCACAGAATATACGTTTTTCTCAAGTGCACATGGGACATTTTAAAAAATAGACCACATATTGTGTCATAAGCAAAGCCTCCCCTAATTCAAGAAGATTGAAATCATATCAAGCATCTTCTCAGATCACAATAGCATAATATTATAAATAAACTACAATAAAAACAATCCAAAACATTCAAACTCTTGGAAGCTGAATAGCATATTATTAAATATTGATTGGGTTACCAATGAGATCAAAGAAGAAATTAAAAACATCCTGGAAAATAATGACAATGAAAACACAACAATCCAATACCTATGGGACACAATGAAAGCAATCCTGAGAGGGAAATTTATAGCTCGGCAGGCCTACCTCTAAAAACAAGAAAAAAATGGAAGTAAATCATCTAACTCTACAACTCAAAGAATTAGAAAGAGAACAACAAGAAAAGCCCAGAGTGAGCAGAAGGAAGGAGATAATAAAGATTAGAGCAGAAATCAATGACATAGAGACCAAAAAAAAAAAAAAAATACAAACGATCAATAAAACCAAGAGCTGGTTCTTTGAAAGGATAAACAAGGTTGATGAACCACTAGCCAGGCTCACCAAGAACCAAAGAGAGAGGACCTAAATAAACAAAATTAGAAATGATAGAGGCAAAATAACAACAGACCCCACAGAAATACAAAGGATTGTTAAAAAGTACTATGAATAACTCTGCTCCAACAAACTAGACAACCTGGAGGAAATGGACATATTCCTAGAAAAATACAACCTTCCAAAACTCAATCAGAAAGAATCTAAAAATCTCAATAGGCCAATAAGTATGGAAGAAATTGAAGCAGTAATCAAAAAGCTTCCAGCAAATAAATGCCTGGAGCCAGACGGCTTCACAGGGGAGTTCTACCAAACATTCAAGGAAGAACCGAAACCTGTCCTCCTGAGACTACTTCAAAAAATTTAAGAGGAAGGAACACTTCCAAGCTCATTCTATGGAGCCATCATTACCCTAATACGAAAACCAGATAAAGACAACGCAATGAAAGAGAATTACAGGCCAATATTTCTCATGAACATAGATGCCAAAACCCTCAACAAGATCCTACCAAATCGGATCTAGCAGTAAGTACATCAGAAAGATCATACACCATGACCAAGTAGGATTTATCCCAGGGATTCAAGGATGGTACAATATCCTCAAATCAATAAATGTGATATATCACATAAACAAATTGAGAGAGAAAAACCACACAATCATATCAATTGATGCAGAAAAAGCATTTGACAAAATCTAACACCCATTTTTTATAAAAACTCTCAGCAATGTGGGAATAGAAGGATCATACCTCAACATAATAAAAGACATATGTGACAAACCCACAACCAACATCATACTCTATGGACAAAACAGGAACAAGACAGGGATATCCACTCTCACTACTCCTGTTTGATATAGTACTGGAAATATTAGCCATCACAATTAGATAAGAAGAAGAAATAAAAGGCATCCAAATTGGAAAAGAAGAAGTAAAACTGTCCTTATTTGCAGATGAAATGATATTGTACATAAATAACCCTAACATCACCATTAAAAAACTATTAGACTTGCCCTGGCCGATTTGGCTCAGTGGATAGAGCGTCAACCTGGGGACTGAAGGGTCCCAGGTTCAATTCCGGTTAAGGGCATGTACCTGTGTTGCGGGCACATCCTCAGTGAGGGGTGTGCAGGGGGCAGCTGATCGATGTTTCTCTCTCATTGGTGTTTCTAGCTCTCTGTCCCTCTCCCTTCCTCTCTGTGGAAAATAAATAAAATATATTTTTTTAAAAACCATTAGACTTAATAAATGAATTCAGCAATGTAGCAGGATACAAAATTAATGCTAAGAAATCTATGGCATTTCTATATACCAATAGTGAACTTACAGAAAGATAGACTTAAAAAGTAATCCCATTTACCATCACACCAAAAAAATTAAGTTACCTAGGAATAAACTTAACCAAATTGGTAAAAGACCTCTACTCAGAAAACTACAAGATGTTGAAAAAAGAGATAGAGGAAGACATAAACAAATATAAGAACATACCATGTTCATGGATTGGTAGAATCAACATCATTAAAATGTCCATACTACCCAAAGCAATCTATAAATTCAACGCACTACCCATTAAAATACCAACAGCATATTTCACAGGCTTAGAACGAACTATCCAGAAATTCATCTGGAATAAAAAAAGACCCTGAATATCTGCAGCAATCCTGAGAAAGAACAAAGTAGGTGGGATCTCCATACCAGATATCAAGCTGTATTACAAAGCCACTGTTCTCAAAACTGCCTGGTACTGGTGCAAGAACAGACATATAGATCAATGGAATAGAATAGAGAACCCAGAAATTGACCCAAACCAATATGCTCAATTAATATTTGACAAAAGAGGCAAGAACATACAATGGAGTCAAGATAGTCTCTTCAATAAATGGTGTTGGGAAAATTGGAGAGATACATGGAAAAAAATGAAACTAGACCACCAACTTACATACACAAAAACAAACTCAAAATGGATAAAGGACTCAAATGTAAGACAGGAAACCATAAAAATACTAGAGGAATTTAAAGGCAACAAAATCTCAGACATATGCCAAAGCAATTTTTTTACCGATATAGCTCCTAGGGCATTGGAAACTAAAGAGAAAATAAACAAGTGGTACTACATTAAAATAAAAAGCTTCTGCACAGCAAAAGAAACCATCAACAAAACAATAAGAAAGCCCACTGCATGGGAGAACATATTTGCCAATGTTATCTCTGATAAGGGTTTAATATCCAACATTTACTGGGAACTCCTACAACTTAACAAAAGGAAGATAAACAATCCAATCAAAAAATGGGCAAAGGACCTAAATAGACACTATTCAGAAGAGGACATTCAGAAAGCCAAGAGATATATGAAAACATGCTCAAAGTCACTACTCATCCGAGAGGTGGAAATCAAAACAACAATGAGGTATCATCTCACACCTGTCAGAATGGCTATCATCAACAAATCAACAAATGACAAGTGCTGGAGAAGATGTGGAGAAAAAGGAACTCTCCTGCACTGCTGGTGGGAATGCAGACTGGTGCAGCCACTATGGAGGACAGTATGGAGTTTCCTCAAAAAATTAAAAATGGAACTCCCATTTCACCCTGCAATCCCACTTCTGGGAATATATCCCAAGAAACCAGAAACACCAATCAGAAAGGATATATGCATCCCTATGTTCTTAGCAGCACAATTTACCACAGCTAAGATTTGGAGACAAAGTGCCCATCAGCAGAGGAATGGATTAGAAAACTGTGGTACATCTACACAATGGAATACTATGCTGCTGTGAAAAAGAAGGAATTCTTACCATTTGCAGCAGCATGGATGGAACTGGAGAGCATTATGCTAAGTGAAATAAGCCAGTCAATGTAAGAAAAATACCACACGATCTCACTTATTTATGGATAATAAAGACCATTATAAATTGATGAACATAAACAGATACAGAGGCAGAACAGCATTGAACAGACTGCCAAACTACAGCTGGAAGGCTTGGGAGGGTTGGGGGGGGGAGTTAAGAGATCAACTGAAGGACTTGTATGCATGCATATAAGCATAATCAATGGACACAAGACACTGGGGGGTAGGGGAGGAGGGGGGAAGGTCCAGGGGATAAAATGGAGACTTATTTAACACTCTTTGTAATACTTTAAGCAATAAAACAAAATTTTAAAAATAATAGTAATCCTATCTAATAAAAGAGTAATATGCAAATTAGGTGTCACTCCACCACAAAGATGCCCACCCCCATGGCCACAAGATGACGGTGCCCATAGCCTTCCACTGAAGTTGTCAGGCCTGTTAGCCAGGCAGGTGGCAGGGAATGCGGGGGGCCCGAGGGGTGGAACAGGTGATGGCAGGGGCCTGGGAGTCCTCTGCCCAGGCCTGTAGCCTTGGCCAGAGGCTATAGTGGGGCAGGGATGGAACCTGAAATCGGAGGGGTCTGGGAATACCCTGCTCAGGCCTGCAGCCTTGGCCAGAGGCTGCCAGTAGGGCAAGGGCAGAACCAGCAATTGCAGAGGCCTGGGTTCCTCTCACTTTGATGTTTCTCTCTGTTTTTCCCTTCTCTTCCACATTCTCGAAAAATCAGTGGAAGCATATCATCAGGTGAGGATTAAAAAAAAAGAAAGATATGTCATATCCTATGAAAGACACATTTTGAAAATGCCTAAAGAAAGTTGTCATTTCTTCATGGTGAAGGGACTGGAGTCCATGTTGATGAAAACAATAGGACACCTCATGAGGGCTCCCAATATGTGAGAGGGGGCAGGCGGGACTGAGGACCGCCCCCCAGTGCACGAATTTCACACACCGGGCCCCTAGCCTAATATAATAAAAGAGCAATATGCAAATTAACTGTCTCTCTGGGATGCCTAAGCCACGCCCACCAGCAATCAGAGCAGTTGTATGCAAATTAACCCAGCCAAGATGGCGGCTGGCAGCCATGAAGCTAGAGTAAACAGCAGGCTTCCGTTGCAACTGTCTGCCTAGGCTGGCTGAGCTTCTGCTCACGGTAACAATGTTTCAATTATAGAAGCCACAGAGCTGAAACAAACAGGAGGCTTCCTTACCTGCATAGGCCTTGGCTCAAAGCAACAGTGTTTCAATTATAAAAGATAAATAAACCCCAGAAACCTGATTCCAGCCAGCCTCGCTGGGACCTTGGGTCAATGGGAGCTTTGGGCAGCCTGAAACCCTGAAAACGGCCCTCAGCCCCTCACCCAGGCTGGCCAGGTACCCCAGTGGGGACTTGAACCCTGAAGGGACTGTGGGCAGCCTGAAAATGGCCCTCAGCTCCTCACCCAGGCTGCCCAGGCACCCCAGTAGGGACCCAAAGCCTGAAGGGACTGTAGGCAGCCTGAAAATGGCCCTCAACCCATCACCCATGCTTGCCACACCCCAATGGGGTGAGGGTCCACACTGGGGGGCTTGGCCAACCTGCAAGCAGCCATCAGCCCCTCACCCAGGCTGGCCAGGCATGCCAGCAGATGGACATCCCCTGAGGGGTCCCAGACTGTGAGAGGGCACAGGCCAGGCTGAGGGATCCAAGTGCACAAATTTTTGTGCACCAGACCCCTAGTTTATATATAATACGCTAATATGCAAATAGACCAAAGAATGGAACAATCAAACAACCGGTTGCTATGATCAGTGCTGATCACCAGGGGGTGCGTGCAAAACATGGCAGGTGTCGGCAGCAGGTGGCAGAGCAGGGAACATGGTGGTCCTCAGCTGCGGCAGGATAGTAGAGCAGGTGAGTGGGGGTGCCAGACCAAAGCCGGTCGCTGTCATCCGGGTGAGCCTCTGGTGGTTACTGAAAATTCTTTGCTCCCACACACTGCAGTCCTGCCTGGGCACTTGCACCTGCTGCCAGCATCAGCCTTGCTCACACCTGCCGCTGGAACCGTAGCTGCTGTTCACACCCATTGCTGGTGCCGCCAGCCCTGATCACCCCTCAGGGCTTCTCCACCTTCCCCTGCTCACCCGTTGCTGGCCCTGGCCCCAATCACTCCACATCATCAACAGGTGCAAGCCTGGCCAGAGCCATCAGCACAAGGGAGGGAAGCAGCTGGAGCAGGGCTGCTGGCTACAGGGGACTGAGAGCAGCGCGAGGGGCCAGGTGGGGGCACGGAGGATGGGGTGAGACCTGCCCCTGTGCCCATCGCAGCCTCGCTGCCCACAGTTCCTTTCAAGGTGCACAAATTCATGCACGGGGCCCCTAGTGCTTAATAAGAGGAAAGGATCCCATTTGCCTGCCAGAGGACAAACTTGCTGCTCCCAGAACACGGGCATTGGTGCCGTTAGACTTGCCAAAGGGCCCAGTTCGCGCTCGTGTACCCGAGTGGCTGGTTGCCAGCCTGTCTCACTGGGGGCATGTTCTTGGCACAGCTGCCACCGAACAGACTAAAAAGGAAATAGTCATTCTGTAACTGCTGCACACACACCTCTCACCTCTGCGGGCTTACTAAACAAAATGTGATTGAGCAATATGTAAAGGCAAGATTTTTTGTGTGTGTGATTTGCTTCCAATTTGTTTCAGAAAATGTTTTAGGAGCTCAAACACTGAAGACCTTCCCACTGGATCCGGATCCGTAGAGCACAGACCGTGGGCCATCACTGGCTCCCGGCCACCCACACACTTTGAGAAGCAAAACGTAAAGAGAAAACCATGAACGGGGGAGTCAGGCCTGTGTCTGAATTCCAGAAAAGCCACGTTATTCCCTCTGTGAAGCGGGAAGAGCTCCTCTTGTGTTAAGTGGAACAAGCAGAGCAGAAGGAAGCGTCTGACGTGGGATCTAGCAGAGTCAGCGCTCAGTGAGCAGCACCGTCCCTTCCTGCTGAACCTTGTCGTGTTCGCTGCCCTCCTTCCTATAAACACCGAGGAGCCTGGAGGCACTGCCTGCAGGGAGGCTAAGAAGCTCTCTGGGAGAGGTTGTTAAACACAGGAACAAGCAGAGAGAGAAAGTGTGCTTTCCTCTGATGTTTCCAAGCTGGTGTGGGAAGTTTTGATCCCCTCTTAATGCCGTATTTTTTCAATCATCAACATACTTCCATCCTCATCTTTTGCCCACAATTTCCTCTCCCTCCCCTCTCCCAGCACATTCCCATTTTGTACCATAAACCATGTGATCTGGTCGCCACTGGTCACTTTAGGTCTGAGAGGCAGGTGTGGCGAGCTCCCTAGCTTCGGGAGGCAGTGGAGGGCCAATCTTCCACCGTCTGGAACCCAGGAGGGCAGCAAGAGGGGCCCCAGGGCCCTGACATTCCAGCATGAGACACACGATGATTACAGGACACGGTTATCAGCATCACGAAAACATCGTGGGCACGGGTGCTGAGGCCCAGCCTGGCCAGTGCTTACACTGCTGCAAAGGTAGCTTCTCCTCTGTGAAATGGAGACACCAGGGCTGACTGGGCGCCAGCAGGCTCTGTGCCATCTCTCCTGCTTCTCTGGATTGGCTCTGGCTGCTCCACCACCATGCTTCCTGCCGCGCCTTAATTTTTCTCTGCCACAGTCCCTGCTGTTCCTAACAGTGACCTGAGCATGGCGTTCCTGCAGCCTTGCCCCGGAGAACGGAGGTTCCTCCCAGAGGTCCTGCCCTCCTCCTGGAGGTGCACCTGCTCCCGCACAGGGAGGGGAGAGGCAGCCAGCCTGCTGGGCCTGCGTGTAATTCTCCTCCTGGCCTCAGACCTGTGGGTGACACCGGGCTGGGGGAGGGTGGGGGATGCAGCCTTGTCATCTTTCCTCGGTGAAGCCACAGCCACAGATGGAAGCGCCCACCTTCCCATTTTCCGTCTGCACAGGCCCAGGGTGCTTCTGCCGCAGGGAGCTCGGGAGCGACTGACCTGCTGGGGCTTAAAGCCTCAGACTTGCTGTTTTTACACCAGGATTTAGATTTTCTTGAATGTCTGGTTCCCCATTTTCTTTATGGTCTTAGGACAATTTCCAGAGATTTAAAATGGTTTATTTCTTTACGATTTTCACCATTGAAATGGTTGTTTTGCGGGGGGAGGGGAGGTCCTCTGAGCACCTTATTCTCGTTCCAGAATCCCACCGGCTGTTCCAAGGTCACCTTCTCCAGCTCAGTAAGCGTGGCCCAGGGGCACACCTCGCAGCAGCCACTGTCCCACGGCAGTGAGCTCTCTGTGGAGTGGAAGCAGGCTGTGAATTGAAGTATCAATTATGACCACCTTTTTAAAAATAATAAACCACAGTTGGTCACATTGCTTTCACCAAAATTATTATTGAGTGAGAGCAAACTATGTTTACACTGTTTATAAAGAAAAGTTAACTCATTTTTTAAAGTGCCCATTGATATTCCATCAATAAAATGCATTTCATGTCTTAAAACGAGCATACCTACTGTACAACAGTAGATAAAAATTAAACAAATGGAAGTCTGCTGTGCGGGCTGTGGCGCTGAGGAGTGCGGGGCCCAGCTCCGACGGTGCCACACAGCACCTTAGCACCGCGCCACAGTCCACAGACCACTGCGTGCGACAGGCATGTGTCACAGGTGGCATCGTGGATGGCAAACAGGGCTCACATCCAGTGACACCAGAAGCCGTTTGACGTATGTTTCCTAAAATGCCGGGACATCTGGAATTTGTTTCAGAAGCAGAGGTGCCCTGGCCTCCAGGAGCCTGCTCCCCAAACAGTGGGGTCAGGGAGGCCTGGCTTGTGTCACACTCACCTTTTGCTGAGTGACAAACTGGCCCGCATGCTGCCGTGTGAAACATAAGCACGTGGCTGTGGACTGTGGCTCAGCTAGGAACCTCCAACACGGCCCCTGACAGGCTGGGAGGGGGCCACCTGGCACCTCCTCACTCCAGCTGAGCCGACTGCCTGGCGAGGGCCCCTGCCATGTGCCGGCCTCTCAGCCAGGCAGCTGGCCCTAAGTGAGAGCCAGCTGGCGGCTGGCACTCTGTGGCCGCCCTGAGGGACACAGACCTCCTCCCACTGGATTCTGGGCAGGACACGAGAGCCCACTTCCTTACTCGAGCAACATGAGAGCTTGTGGACATAGTTTATGCAACACGAATTTCCCTGGAAAATGACATTTGACTTCACATGGACATAGTGTAGAGAAGAAGCAGTTTTTCTACCACTTTAATTGATGCTGATTGAGGCTCAATTAGAAACTGGCATTAAGAACTTTCTGACGACGCAGAGGGCAGCGAGCAGCCTGCGTGTCCTAACAGAGTGGCGCAGGGCAGGTGAGCTTGTCAAGGCAGCAGAGGGTGGAGGTGCTCCCGGGGCCAAGGGGCCCAAGGAAGACATGGATCCCGCGAGGACAGGGACCCAGAGAGCCCCACGCCCTGCCTCCTAATGGTGCCCGGGGTGGACTGGGGAATCAATCAAGAGTTCCCTGCATTCTTGGACCAAAGTCCTGCAAATGTGAAAACACTGCAAGTTCTTTTGCCTGGAAAATAACACCATAAATCCTGGCCCTGCAGTCAGCTCACTCGCAGGACAGAGGCACGACACGCTGCATGGGAGTGTCCCAGTCAGTGAGGCTGTGCCGACTCACTGATGGCAGCCAGTTCATCAACATAAGTGTTATTATCAGCGTGGACACAAGCGAGTCCATGTGGGACTGCAAGTGGAGGCTACACTAAGGTGCACTGAGACTCAAGGCTTACTGTGGGAGCCCCTTACACGTCCAGCGTGGTTCAGGGTTCCTGTTCAGGGTTTGAGTTCTGGAGGAGGCCGCACACAAAATGAAGAGAGAGAGACTAGAAGAGAATCAATTTGGAATAATGGGGGACCAGGCGTGGAGCCTACCTCTAGTGGGTTAGACTGCCCAATGCTCTGGTCTTGCTCAAAGCTTTTATTAAGGCAGTGGGGAAAACAACCATATCCTTATCCTTAGGGCAGAAAATTCCAACAACAAAGAGGCAACAAGAATTTACATATCAGTAACAGAGGTGGAGGGCTGCTTTACCTATCAATGTCTCCATCTAAACAATGAGTGAATAGCTCCCCACTATTCAGAGCAATTAAAGTTGACCAGCCTTCAGGCACATTTCTCTACTAGTGACAATGACTGGACTCTGGCAGCTTATTACTTCCTTCCCACTTAGCGTCACAAGAACCACCGGAGGAATATACTGCAGAGTCATCAGTGCAGTTGCGCATCCATGGTTTTATCACACTCACACGGGGACCTTACAATCTCCTGGTGCCCTGGGCTCCGGCTTGGGCGACCTGCATGCTGACGTGGGGCAGGCGTCTCTGGGTGCAGCTGGAACGGCTCCGGCTCCGGTTCTGGAACAAGCTGTGCCTGGAGCCCAGCGGTGCCTCCTCCGCAAGGAGTGGCTCAGCCAGCTGACAGCAGGCATCGACCAGAGAGACCCCGTGAGGCGTGAACTCGGGCCTCAGTGGGTGCCTTCCATCCGAAGGCTGAGCACAGCGGCTTGGGATCCCCATGGAGAACTGGCATGCGCTTCAGGTCTCTTTCTATAGCCAGTTTGCTGGCATGGCCCACGGCAGCCCGGCCTCCTGGGGGGCGGGGGCAGGACAGCCTGTGGTGTGCTTACAGGGCCTGCGCCCCATGCAGCGTATGGCCACATGCTCATGGGCCTGTCAGACTATTCAATCTTAAAGTGCCTCCCAATGTTGAGGTTTACATTCTGTTACAATTCTCACTTTAACTTCACACAATACATCGCTCTGTAATCAGATGGATTATCAGGGTCACCAGGAGCTGAGTCAGGGTTTCGGGAGGAGACAATCCTAAGGCCCAGGCCCAGCTTTGCTGACAGGCCTAGGGGAGGAGAGTGATGACTGAGGCCCCAGGCTCCAGCTGTGAACAGGGAGTGGGGAGATGGCGCCCACGTGGGAACCGCCTGTGGTCCTGGGCTTGAAAGCGAGGGTGTTTGCTGCTGAGCAGAAGCTGCTGGCACAGGGGCTGCACAGCGAGAGTGATTGCCGAGGCCACGGTGAGCACTGAGCTCGGCACTGGCCAGGTCAGCGCCTCCTGTCCCCACGTTCTTTCCTGTGATCGTTTATTTTCCTTTTTACTCACTTCTTTGCATTAAATCCTTGGAAGCTGATATTTTAAAAAATGAATAAATAAATAAAAGAAGGTCACCTGAGTGGCTTTTCATATTAAATCGTGGCACCACCTGAGCAGCTGGAGGCTTAACTTTAACTATCACTGTTAACTGTGCTGGATTGAAGCTGGTCCTGCAGAGGAAGGCCCAGGAAGAGGGCAGGGAGAGGTCAAGTTCTAGGGGGGTGAAGTCAGGAAAAGCCCGAGGAGGAAAGCCACACCGAGGGCCCTGAGCAGTGGTGAGAAGGCAGGTAAGGACAGGAGCCCCCGCTGCCAGGAGCAGCAAGCACCACTGAGGCCCACCAGTGCCTGGAGCCGGTCTGCAGTGCCTGTGCTTCCTCTCGCTTCGTCTGCATGACAACCTGTGTCCATTACACTATTGTTCTCCTCACTATGTGGGTAGGGACTCTCTGCCTCCTGAAGGGTAAGAAGCACAGGGACCAGACATGCTGGGATACACCCAAATGTATGCTCTGGGCCACAGCTTCTCTACTGCCAGCTCCAAAAATTATTTCTCCCAGAGAAAAATCTTTATGAATGATGCAATGCCATCAGAAGGCCATAGGAATATGCAACCCCATCTGCACTAACTAGAAAGTGTACTAAGGGCCAGGCTTAGTGTCGGATCCCTGTTTCATTCAGCAGACACACTAAACCTCCATCCTTTCCCTCAAAATTCATCCCAGCTGGCTAACCCCCCAGCTGCTCAGTGACAATGTCAGCGTGGGAATCAGGAGCAAACATCTTCCAGGGCCAACACCACGACCAGCCCCCACACGTGTGGCTCAGGGACTGAAAGAGTAAAAGTCAGAGCGGCGGCCTGTATGTTTGGACCTTGGCCACATGCACCCCCAGGAAGGCCTCTCCTGCGTGCGTTTGGAGGCTGAACTGAGTTTTGGCTGCAAGAACCACTACAGAATAACCTAGATTTTCCAAAGGTCTCTCCATACTGTGCCCTTCAGCCCAAAGGCACAGGTCTGCACAAGGGGGGCAGGATGGGCTGGTGGGGCTGCTAGTGCTTCGGAAACACTGGCTGCTGCTCAGCCCCGGTCCCCTGGATTCCTGGGGGACACCCGGGACAGGCGGCGACATGAGGTGGGCGATGTCACCCCACAGTGCACTGGGGCACATTACCTTCCAGAAAGCTCCTCCTGAGACCAGGCCCCGGTGCCGGGATTCCATTCTTCTCCTGCTTTTCAGTTTCCTCTTCCAATCTCCTGCAGTCTATTTCCAATTCTTGCCCAAAACCGTTTACAGCTGAAGAAGACAGCACTGCATAGAGAGATTAAAACACGCGCGCGCCAGCTGTGGAATGGACACTCACAGCTGCCTGTGGGCTCGCAATCATAGGGCCATTCTTCAGGGGGTGGGAGAGCGGAGCACCCTTTACTGCGTTGCACTGTGTCTACACTGAGGTCTTCAGCATTTTCCTTCATTTATGATCAGTCAGTCAACCTACCTTCTGTGCGACCGGCTGGCTGAGTTCACTGGAGAAAGCCCTGAGGGTATCGTGGCTCTTCCTGAGGTTGGGTGTCTGTCCTTCCCTGCAGCTGCACGTCTGTCCGCCTGGAGTGAGCCTCTACTTCTCCATGATGCTTTCTTCTCAGACACCAAGCAAAGGGCTGTGACGCACCTGCTGCCAAGACACACTCACTGCTTGCGAGCAGTCAGCTTGGGCGTCAGGTTTCCTGTCCTACGTAGTCATCTGAAGGCTGGGTGGCAAGGGGAGGAATGTCGCACGTTAACACGCAGCCAATACTGCCGAGTTGAAGGCTGCACACCAGCACCCCAGGTGACATGAGTCCCAGACTTGATGAGTTTCAATTAGGAAGCGATGCAGATCAGCACGTGATTAAATGTCAAAAAAATGTCACGGGCTCTGCCGTTGCCTCTGCACCCAGCGGTCACACAGCAAAGGAGCTAACAGTGGCCTCTCTGCTGCACCTTGGAGCATTGCCACAGCCCCACTGGGTAGAGGGTGGGAATCTGATGGGGAGGGGTCCACAGAACCCCATACGTAAAGCTCATCTGCTGGACATGCACGCACTGTACCCTTTCCTCTGTTTAACTTATGCCTCAATTGTTAAAAGTAACAAGGAAAAGGGTATTTTAAAAATACAGCCCTGTATTTTTACATGCGAAGATGGCAGCATAGGTAAATGCCTGTACTCATGGCCTCCCACATCCACATGAAAATTACTACTAAAATACAGAACAACCACCATCCAGAACCACTGGAAAGCTGGCTGAATGGAAGTTCTACAACTAGAGAAGTAAACAAGAAAGCACACTGAGACTAGTAGGTGGTGCAGAGGCGTGGAATAGGCTGGCCTGGAACCCACATGTGTCACTTTTTTTATCGGGAGGGAGATCATCTCCAGGGCCACCTGAAGGAGCAAGGGGTCCAAGCCCCACACCAGACCTCCAGTCCAGGGTCCCAGAGCTGGGAAAAGAAGTCCCTTCGGGCAGTAAGAACTACAGCTGTAAAAAACAGTGCAAATTGGGGCTCAGTGACACAGAGGCTGCTGGAGACCCAGCTGTTCCTCTTAAAAGGCCAGCACCAGGAACTGAACTTACAAGGCCCTGCTTCCTCTGAGCTCCAGCACCAGGGAGAGTCTCTGGGGAACACATATGAGGAGGAACTGATTGTCTGGCACTAGGGAAGGAACTCAGGGGAAGCTTTCTCCCAGACGGAGGTGCTCACAGGGATCATTGTCCCTATGCTGGGACCTCCCTGGTTACAGGGCTGACTAATAGCCATTCTGTTAGCTCGGCTCCAGTGATTCTCTAAGACCTCACCTCATCCAATTTTCAACCCCACCCAAGCTGTGTGCAGCAGCTTTTGCATATAAATGGCCTGTCCTTGCTTGGACTAAAATCTCTCAAATAAGCTGCAGCTGGGTCAGGGAGCCCCACAGCTATCAATAGAGGGCCCAAGACCCAGCACCAGCCTGCCTTGCTTCACAGCTGGGCCTCATCTGGGCACTTCCAAACCCAATACAAAGAGGGAGAATCTGAAGATCTCTCTGTAGCCCCTGCTGGGTGGCCCCAGGCAGTATCTGACTTTGCACCTCCCTGGAGACCTAAGAGCCAATGTACCCAGTGGTCAGTGTAAGACCATCCAGATTAAAACTCTACACATTCATAAGCAACACACTCAAGGGGCTGGCTCCAAGTGAGCACCAAGGCCCCACTGAAGCAAGTCCTGCCCCATAAGGGTATCTCCTGCACAGCAGTTCTCCCAGTGTAGACACAACTGGTCCTCACAGCCAATTGGCCTGGGGGTCAATTCCTCCCAGTGACACCAACAGAAATCAAGTCTCAACTACAACATGACTGTACTCACAGCCCATGAAAGGGTGCACCTAGAGCTGGGGAGGCTGAGCCACTGGGTCCTATAGGACACCTACTACACAAGGCCACTCTATCAACTCAAGGAGACATAGCAGCTCTACCCCATATATAGAAACAAACACAGGAAGCAGCCAAAATGTGAAGGCAAAGAAAAATGTCACAAATGAAAGAAATGGAAGAAAGCAAACTACTGGATATAGAGTTCAAAACCATGATTATAAGGTTACTCAAGAATCTTCTAGAAACCTCCAAAAAGATGGAGAAGTACCAGTCTAAGATTAAGCATACACTGACTAAAATAAAGAATAATATACAGGGATTCAATGGTAGAGAGTAGGATTCTGAGAATCAAATCAACAATTTGAAATATGAGGAAGCAAAAAACACCCAACCAGAAGAACAAAAAGAAAAAGAATCCCAAAATACGAAGATAGTGCAAGGAGCCTCTGGGAAAACTTTGAGCATATCAGCATTTACATTATGAGAGTGCCAGGAGAAGATAGAACAAGATATTGAAAACCTATTTGAAGAAATAATGACAGAAAATGTCCTCTAACTCTGAAAGAAATAGATTTACAAGTCCAAAAAGCACAGAGTCCCAAATAAGAGAAACCCAAAGAGGACCACACCAAGACACATCACAATTAAAATGCCAAGGGCAAACAACAAAGAGAGGATATTAAAAGCAGCAAGAGAAAAACAGTTACCTACAAGGGAGCACCCATACAACTGTCAGCTGATTTTTCAACAGAAACCATGCAGGCCAGAAGGGAGTGGCAAGAAATATTCAAAGTGATGAATACCAAGAACCTACAACCCAGATTACTCTACCCAGCAAGCTATCATGTAAAATTGATGGTCAGATAAAGAGATAAGAAAAAAGCTAAAGAAGTACATCACCACCAAATCAGGATTACTTGAAATGCTGAAGGGCATTCTTTAAGAAGAGGAAAAAGAAGAAAAAGGTAAAAAAAAATTATGAACAACAAAGTGACAACAAATACATATCTATCAACCAGTGACTATAACAAGTAAGTCAATAGAAATATCTGATGAACAGAATAAACTGGTGAATAGAATAGAAGTAAGGGCATAGAAAGGGAATGGACTGACAATTCTCAGGGGGAGGGGGTGTGAGGGGTATGGGAAGAAACTGGACAAAAATCTTACATCTATGGATGAAGACAGTGGTGGGGGTAAGGGCGTGGGGTGGGGGGCAACCAGGTGGAGGGGAGCTATGGGTGCTAAAAAAAAGGAACATCTGTAATAAACTGAACAATAAAGATTTAATTTAAAATCTAAACTAATAAAAGCGGAATAGTAAAATTAACCGTTTCTCCGGGACGCCCACAGCCAATCAGAATGGCTGTATGCAAATTAGTCCAGCCAACATGGCGGCCGCCACTCACGGACCTGAGGAAACGTTTAGGCAGCGTCTGTTGCAGCAGGAGCGAGAGCGAAACTACCTGCTCGCTGGCTCCTTAGCCTTTGGCCTGAAGCAAAAACGCACATTTGCAACAATTAAGTGTAACAATTGTTTCATTATAGAAGCCGCGAGGTGTGGCCGCCGCTCCACTCACGACCTGAGTAAATGTTTAGGCAGCGTCTGTTGCAGCAGGAGCGAGAGCGAAACTACCTGCTCGCT
>PVJC01018977.1:0-30714 GCA_004026665.1 Murina feae
CGCGCCTCCGTACCTCTGTACTTTGCTTCTGCCGCTCCTCTGAGTCTCAGACTCTTCTCTAGTTGTAGGATTTTCACTCAGCCAGCCGTCCTGTGGGTGCGAGTGGTGTCCGTGTGTTCTTTTCGAGGTTTTTCTGAAATAGTTGTTCACAGCTGCATTTACGGTGTCTACCCTATGCCGCCATCTTGTTTCTCCTCTCGATGCTATACTTTTTATATATCAATGGATTATATTTGCAAATGTCTTTTTCTTTAGGTTTTTCTGTTTTGTTTTATTTTTGCTAATGGTCATAAGAAAGCCTGACTTATAATGAGCCTTTGTTGTATTATCATCTTTAGGAATTTCTACCAGAGATGCGCTGGCCATATAAAGAGAATTTGAAAGTGTTCCTTGTTTTCTCGTTTATATGAAACTGATATTTCTCTCCTTTAATGTTGGAAAACATTTACCAGCAAAGCTCGTTGGGTCTGAAGATTTCTTTGTTGTTGTTTTTTTGTTAAAAATTATATTATTTCAAGAAATAACATTCTACGCAAATTTTCTATTTCTTGTGTCACTTTTAGAAGTTTGATTTTTTAAATAAGTCCTCATTCAATCTAAGATTTAAATTTATTTATTAGAAGGATGTTATTCATAAAATCCTTTTTTAACTTTTTTTAAAAATATATTTTATTTATTTTTCACAGAGAGGAAGGGAAAGGGATAGAGAATTAGAAGTATTGATGAGAGAGAAACATCGATCAGCTGCCTCCTGCACACCTCCTACTGGGGATGTGCCCACAACCAAGGTACATGCCCTTGACCGGAATCAAACCTGGGACCTTTCAGTCCACAGGTCAACACTCTATCCACTGAGCCAGACTGGTTAGGGCCTTTTTTACCTTTTTAATGTCTACAGTATCTATGTTATCTCTCTTTTATGCATTATAGTGATTTTTTACTTCTTACTACTTTTTCTTGACCTGTCAAACCAGAGTTTTATCACTTTTAATGTTTCCAAACAACCAAATGTTGATGCTCAATTGTATTTATTATATCTTTGTTTTCTACTTCATTAACTTTATCAATTCTCTTATGTTTATTTTCTTACTTTGTATCTAATTTGCTGTTTTTTTTCTAATTACTTGAAGTAGCTACTTAGATTGTTAAGTTTTACTTCTTTTTACTTGCAAATATACCAAATCCTATCTTTAAATTCTCCTTTAATCAAGGCTTTAACTTAAATTCTAAAAGGCTTAAGGTAATGTATTTCTATTTTATTCAGCTGAACATATTTTCTGATTGCATTATATTTTTTTCCTTTGGCCTATTGGTTATTTAAAACTGTTTTAAGTTTTCTATTATTTGAGAATTTCTACTTATCTTTTAATAATTTTTTTCCTGGCTTAATTCCATTCTGGTAAAGAATATCACCTGCCAGATGTTAATCATCTCAAATTGGTTGAGCCTTATTTTATGGCTCAGAATATGATCAATTTTGCTAAAATTCTCAGTATACCAGAATATGGATATTACATTTATTGGGTGTAGTGATGTATATGCACCTATGGGTCAATTCATGCATCACCTTTTATATTTTTACTTTTTGTTTCACTGTTTACTCTATTAGTTACTGAGAGGAGTATGTTATAGTCTGTCATTATGACTTGAAATTGTTTATATCCTTTTGAAAATTTTGTTCATTTTTGCTTTATATATTTTGATGCTTCCTTTTGTGTTATACAAATCTAATATTGTTATATTTTTCTGGTGGATTCGTTTTCTAGGGATTTTTTGCTAGTTTTATTTGGAATATGACTCAAATATAAATGTAAAATACACCCATTTAAAATGTAAAGTACAATTGATTTAAGTATATTCATATAGTTGCACAATGACCAGTACATTCGATTTTAGAATATTTTCATCACTCTGAGAAGAAAATGTATTTATTTTAAATTCCATGATTAATAATTCGAATACATGGATCACCTATAGGCCTGTTTCTCTTGACTTTTTTTTTCTTCTTAGTTTTCATTTATTTTGCCTGTCTCCTGACATATCTGATAATTTTGAATGAGTGCTGGGCATTGCAGATCAGATATTGCACAGACTCTGTGTCATGTTTGTTGTGTTTATTTTATTTTTATTTGTTTTCAGAGAAAATATTATTTTCTTCTGTTAGACACATCTGGGCAAATCACTTTGATACAACCAAAAATTGAGGTGATTCAAGCCTGCATTTCTGTCTTTCTGAGGGCTGGTCTATTTCTAAATATTGCTTTATTCCAAGAATATAGATTCCCAGTCATTGGCTTAGTTACCAGGAAATGCCTTTGAAGTGCTTGAAAATTTAAATTTTGTCTCCCCAGCATCATGAGTTTGTGGAAAAAGCTGTGCTTAATTAACATGTTTACTCCCAGCTGCTGCTCTCTGCTTTTCTTGTATGCTTTTACTACATGCAATTTACAATTTTGCAAATGCTTCAAGGGCAAAACCTGTATTTTTAGAATCACTTCTCTGGAGTCCTCCTTCCTGAGACATAGACCCTCAAGTTCCTACTAGCTTAATAACCTTGAACATCAATTTTTGTCTCCTCAAGCTACTGAGACTACAGCAAGGTTTGCACTATCTCTTTTCTAGTTGGCCCCATACCTCTTACAAATGAGTAAGTGCCTCAAGAAGCAAAGTAACCAGGGATATTAGTATCACCACGATGCATATTTCTTTAAAATCATGGTTGCTCTTTAATGCTTTCAAATAAATGGGGATTTTTATTTTCTTATGGGTGTAATTTACCCAGCTTTTATAGGTAGCTATGCAGAATGATTGGCCAGTATAAGCTATTCCGTCATTGCAAAAAAAGCAGAAGTCACATTCTGTTAAAGATTTGTAGGTAGAAAATTTTATGTGAGTTTCAGGTCATCATTATTCCAATACTGAAATTTTAAATTTCTCCCCATAAAACTGAGTCTGATTTTATGTTATCTATCTATATAGAAATTTATAGCTAGAAGACATTTCAGAACGTATCTCTTTCTATCCCCCCTACTTTGCAAATGACTCACCCATGTAGTGGTGAAGTTGAGACCAGAACACTGGCTGCCCGGCTCTCAGTTCAGTATGTGCTTCCTCCTCTCCCCCTGCCCCGTGATACCTCATGCATAATACCATCACATTCTTGAAGCTTCATGCTTACATCCTCCTAAAACTTCAGCAGGGTTATTTTATTAGCTGCAGTGACTTGAGAATGAATGTACTCTTGAAGCTATGCAAAGGGTTTTTACAAATACATCAATAAATTTTAGTCAGACCTGTCTCCCAGTAGAAAACTATCATCCTTTCATCCTACATTTTTTATTAAAAACAAAAACATATGTCCCAGGTGAAGGAAAGACAACATGTGCTAGCAGAATCGTGCTAGAAACAAACCTAGGGCAGGCATAATAGTTCCGGGACTGGAGAAATGGCCGCATCCACTGGTGGGGACTTTGGGAATGAAACCGGAGAAGCCCATTAATCTAAAATAAACTATAGCACCTCAGCCCCGTTTCAGTGGAACAACTCCCCTGCTGGTACTTTTGCTGCTGCCACTAACTGTAGTTAAAGAAAGTTCATGTTTCTCAGGAGGCCCTAGTGTAAGAAAGGCATCTTTAATTTTGAAAAGCAGGATAGATCTGTATTTCTCTCTTCCCCTACCAAATGCTTTCTTTCACAGGCCTGGTGGTGGGAGTGGAATTCTGGAGGTGGTGTCTACATATTGCTTTAGCCCCGAATGACTAAACATATTAAGTAACTGCTTGCTGTAAAGTCAACATGGGCTCTACCGGAGACTAGCATTTGGAAAGTCTCTCAACATAACCTTGGTTGGGCAACTTTCTGCGCGCCTGTCACGTGGCCAGGCTTCTCCATGGAATGAAGGATACACCCAGCGCAGGGTCTTTTCAAGGGCTGGCCATAACAACACTGAACTCTGCCTCATTAGCCACGTGAAACTTTATTTCCCCAGGGATTATTCTTCCCGCAGTTAAGTTCACTCCCTTGAGAGTCATAGAAAGGCGACTCACAATATTCCCTGCTTTAGAGCCAGGGGACACTGGACATTAGAAACCATTCTGCTTCATATATATATATATATATATATATATATATATATATATATATATATGTCAATCTGTAGCTCCCACAGGAAGTAAAATGAAGGTTTTCTTTTGAGAATGCAGGAATTCTGGCTATGTCATCTTATTTTCAGAGTTTATGCAATACTGTCAGTGATAATCACTACCTAGAAGTACATGAAACACTCAAACACCAAGGCCTCTGAAAAGAATCTTTTCACATATTCTTGACTCTTGGTATCTGCCAAAGGAGGCCACAAAAGTCTTGTCAGGTAACCAAGAAAAGCAAATAGATTATTTTTTTTAAAAAAAACCACAATTTACTTCTTAGGAGGCATCAGGCACAACAAAGTTTTCTGGAAATGTTCTATATTTTAATCGGAATATAGGTCAGATGCATACCTTTGTCAAAACTCATCAAATTCTATGACCTGTACATTTCACTGTATGTAAGTTGTACTTTGAAGTAAAATAGAGTTGGGGCAGGAAGGGAAAGAAAACTCACATGTTCTGACATGAGCCATAGGTGTCATTTACAAGAGAAAGATTCAGAAACTCTCTTCAGAGTATCAGAGGGATCAGGTGGGAGGGGACCACAGGCACTATCAGCCAGGCAGCCTGTTCATAAAGAGCCCTCCATACAATGGTTAACTTTTTAAAATATATTTTTATTGATTTTTTTACAGAGAGGAAGGGAGAGGGATAGAGAGTTAGAAACATCAATGAGAGAGAAACATTGATCAGCTGCCTCCTGCACACCCCCTATTGAGGATGTGCCCACAACCCAGGTACATACCCTTGACTGGAATCAAACCTTGGACCCTTCAGTCTGAAGGCTGATGCTCTGTCCACTGAGCCAAACTGGTTAGGGCACAACAGTTAACTTTCTATTCCTCATATAATTCCCTCAATGTGTCTGTGTCTTTATTATATCACCTAACATTTCTTTTGAAACCAGGAAGAACAGAAGTAATCAACAATTCAATGATTATACTCTAATATCACCAATTCAACTCGATACTGGACCTCTTGACCTCACAGCCATTCGAACTAATTCTTCTCTAGTTGGTATTGACCCCATGGTCCTTGCAGAATGGTGTTCACTCTCTGGACTGCAGCCAGTTCATCAAAACCACAAGGAGAAGTTTAGCACCACCAATTATGTCCTGTCTAGCAATAGTGAAGAAGTTTCCATTTTAGAAACAACCTCCTGTTTCTTTTTTTCCTATGCTTGCTTTTCTGCAATATTCTAGTTGTTGCCACAGAAGAACAATTAAGAAAAAAAATCCCAGGAGATCTAGATGTAATTTTAAAGTAAAACACTGCATTATTATCTTTTAAAATTGCCAGATATTTTAAAACAACACTTTCTCGGTATATCTTGAAGGGAAGTAAGTGGATTCTGATTTTCTCTAGTAACTAAAGGATAATAAATTAAGTACTAAAAAATAGCTCTGGGGAAATTAATAAACATGGCCAAATAATGCTATTGTTCTTTCTCTGCGTAAATGGTTACAGCTTATAATAAATAATTAATATTAAAATTGCCCACATTTCCAATTGGTCTGTTGCCAAATTGTTCCCTTTCAGAACAAAAGAGACAACTCTGAAAAACTCCATTCCATTAGGCAGAATGCTTTGGGACTCCTTCTGGGGTTCACCTTGAAATTCATTATTTCTATGAAATATCTTTGCCCTAATACCTGATATTAGGATGTCATTTGTACAAGGTCAGATGCAAGAAAGCACAATGGTACAATGGTACTTTTTAAATTTTCTTATTTATTGTGGGGGGAAAAAAGTTCCAATACAAAATATTATGTCCAAAGGCGGAAAGTCTATTGGATGAAGAGTCCCCAAATCTGTGTTTTACCATATGTTCATTGACTGACTTTATGCAGAGAATTGAAAATCAGTGGTGGTGGGAGTGGAAAATGACAACTAGAACTTAAGAATTAAACAAAATGGGTCCAAGGCAAATGTACTACTGAGTGGGAATGCTACTTTGAGCAGTTCTCTTCCTCTTTCTAGAGGCTCTGTTTCCTCATCTCTTAAATTAGGGCTCAGTTGTGGGTAAACGGCAACACTCGATCCGCCCTATACTTCTGTGCAGAGTGCTATGAGTTGGTAGATGTGCTCAGCATTTATTTGTGGAAGTTTAAGAATTTTAAATCACACAAGCAAATCTCAACATAAAGAAATGAGTCCATCTATGTCTTCTTATAGTTTGTAACTTTCCACAATAAAGGGACTCTACTTTCATTTCCCTAGTAATGGACATTTGCAGATCAAAATGTAAAATTAGAAGAAGAAAAAAAGCAGATGTTTTGGCACATCTGCTATCTTCCTAATACTCAACTTCCTCTAAGTGCACCAAAAGTCTTCTTTGTTTAGGGAATAGGAGATCAGCCCTAAGGATCCCAACTGGCTGTCCAGTCAAGGTCGCTTAAAGGACAGAGGACAGCCAAGGTAAATAATCTGAAACTCCCCAAATTTACTTTTAGTTTAAAGTAGCCTGCTTCCTTGTTTTCTTTCCAATGTGCTTTCACATAATCTGATTCTGATCACTGAGTTAATGAGGGAATTTGGAGGTTTGGCCTTTGTTGGAGCCACTGGTCCAAGGCATGCCATTTAATGTTCTTGACATTTTATTCTCTTTCTTCTGCAAAATGAGTAGCCGTTCTCTACCCGCCAGGAATGATTCATGCACCCTGGTGTATTCACTCTTGCATTATTATTTACTATCTGTATAAATAAAAGGATCCAAAGAGAAATCACATATTACACAAATTATGCACCTAAAACATTAATAAACAAAAAGCATACAGCTGAGAGCAGCTGTTTACATTTTTCCTTTGGGGTCTTAATACAAAACCAAGCAAATAAGTAAGAACAAACTCATTTCCTCCCAGAACTTCAACAGTAGGTGGCACTAAAAAATCTATGTTTTCTAAACCTTGTGTATCCTATAGTATTTGTTGAATCACCACTTTCCAGTCCGGATCAGAATTCTCTTCCCTTATGTGAAATTAACACCATTCAATCTAAATACAATGTGTGGCCAGGGGTCTTGTTCTTGCACCTTGTGAAGTTAATGCAGCCAAGCCCTGCGCTTCAGACGGACCTAGAATTTTTAAACTCCTGCCTCCTTACAGCTGTGATCTAAACATAGCCCTCACCCTAACCTGCCTGGGCATCGCACCAAGGACTTGGCAGACCTGCATTTGCAGGAGGCGGGGCAGCCAGTGTGGACTTTCAGCAGGCTGAAAGAGGGAAAGTTGAGGAGTGAGTTGAGGACATGTTCTGTGTCCAGGGTAATGAATGCCTTTGTTATGACAAATGTGATTTCTGTCAGGAGAGGAGAGTGAAAGCAAGGAAGGGAGTGCGGAAGGGAACAAAGGTCTGTGCTAAAATCCCGTGCTAGATCCTGGAGACACAAAAGGGAATAAAGCGCATATTTGTCATCTCTAACGCTCCCAGTCTAATGGCAGAGGCAATGTGTATTCATCATTGCAAGAGTATGTGAAAAATTCAATTAGAATAACGTAGTTCCTTCCTTCTGTCCTCCCAACCAGACTGGGTGGTAAAACCATATAATATACCCATTAAGACTCTGAGTTTCAAGTTTAAATATACATTGGGCCACCATCCCAGCTCTGCCATGGCTTTGTGGGTGCCTTTCTGTAATGACCCAATCTCTCTTAATCTACAAAATGGCTGGTTGTGATGTAGGGCAGGAAAGGGTAGAGCAATAACATCTACTCATGAAGATGAGTGCAAGAACCACACGAAATAATACATGCAAATGTCTACATAGGGCTTGGGATACAGTAAGGACTCAATAAAATTGCTATTCCTTTTTATTAGCATTCTCACTTCACAGATGAGAAAACAGAGCCAGGAGCCTGTGCCTTGTCCAGTTTTTCGGGGGCATATGGTAGCAAGAACTTGAGTTTCTGTCTGATCCTGAGCCGAAGGCTCTTCCCTGTGTACAAGGAGCGGAACAAGAAAAGTGAGTCCACTGAGTGCTGTGTTCAGAGAGATGCACGCTGTGCTCCTGTTTTCACTCTACGCTTATCACTGACTTTGAAGCTCCTTCCTGCTCTCACTTCGGGGGTTACAGTGGTTCCCAAACATATCAAAGACAATTACTTCCACAAAAATAGCAAGATTAGAGACTGTCTCTATGGGAGGATCAGGAAGTCAGCGAAATAGGCATTTTTTTAGTCCATCCACATTCCATAGAGATCCAGCGTGTGAAACCTTGTACTTTTACTCAGTCATCCAAAGAGCTTTTGTGAGCAGTAATTTCTATGACAAGTACTGTGTTACAGATTGGGGATATAGCTGAATAAAATACCATCCCTCTTGGGGAGCTTAGATCCTATTGAGGGAGTAAAAAAAAAGGAATGTATAAACAAAATAAATCTATTCTGTATTTTAAGTAGTGATAAGTGCTATAAAGAAGATAGGCAGAATGATTCGATGCAGAGTGAGGGTGGAGAAGGCTGGTTTGGGTGGAATGTTCTGGGAAGGGTCTCTCTGAAGTGATGACTTTGAGCAGAGACCTACTGAGATTTTATTCTAATAAAAGGAAATAGCAAGTACAAAGAAACAAGAAGCTGGCTTGTTCAAGAAACAGCAAGCAGCCAGCAGGGTTGGGGCATTGAGGTGAGTACAGAATGGAACTCCCAGAGAAGTAGGGGCAAACCAAGAAGAGCCACCCAGGCCCCAGGAGAGACAGGATTTGAATTGAAGTGTAATGCGAAGTCCTGGGAAATTTTAAGCTTGATGACAGTCACAGGTTTTTTTCAAAGTTGTCCTGACTGCCTTGTGGAGAATGAATTATAGGAGCAAAGGCAGAGAAGGGAGACCCAGCCTGAGAGATGACTGCTATAGTCCCGGTCAGACTCGCTGGTGACTTGGACCAGAATAGCCAAGTTTTCAACTTTTCAATGAACTACTTACTATGCATTTTTAACATGTGAGTCTTTATTTGAATAATGTATAGAACCATATTTCTGTCAGAGACATCGCAATATCAAAGCTTTCAAGGTTGAAAATGAGGTGACATTTAACCGAGTTAAATGCCTTTATAAGTTCTCTTAAAATTTTGCTTCCAAAATACCTATACCACAGAGAAGCACCTTCTGAAATGTAGGCTACTTAAGCATGTTTACTTTGAGAAACACAGAATCTCTTATTATCTACAAATTGACAATCCTAATTTGACTAATTTGTGGTATTCTCTCTCTCTCTCTCTCTCTCTCTCTCTCTCTCTCTCTCTCTCTCTCTCTCTCTCTCAGATTTTGGAGAACAACTACAAAATATCCCTTTGGGAGAAGAAGAGATAAGTTGTGGGGACAGCACCATTAAAGAACCTCTATGGGCTCTAGTGATAAACACGTTGCAAGCGCTCAAGGAGCAGGAGTGACACACACACACACACACACACACAGACACACACACACACACACACACACACACGATCCCTCAGGGAGTCAGTGTGTGGGTAAAAAAGGAAATACCTGATCACTGAGAAACTAAATCCTACTGTTCTTGGCTCCATTTTGAATAATAAACCACAGAATCTAGCAGTATCCATATATTTCCAACCGTATAGCTTTTCGCCACTTTCAAAAGCCATTGAAGCCGCAGGCATCCAGAATTAACTACTACAGGAATAAATCTGGTCAACAGCTTGGTTGACCTCAGGAAACAGATAAAGTTCATTTGTACCTTAGGCTGAAGTAAGAAGATGATGCTGAGAATACTCTTTTTTCCCCTCCCACTGTCCTCCACTTTGGCAACCATCAGCTTGTGCTCTGTAGCTATAGATCTGTTTCTCTTTTGTTTTGTTAGTTCATTTTTTTTGTTGTTGCTTTCTTTTTAGGTTCCACATATAAGTGAAATCATATGGTAGTTGTCTTTCTCTGTATGACTTATTTCACTTAGCATAATACCCTTTAGGTCTATTCATGTTATCACAGGAGTTTATTCCTTTTTTATTGTTGAGTAATATTCCATTACATATAACATTTTCTTTATCCAGTCATTGATTGATTGACACCTAAGTTGCTTCCATGTCTTGGCTATTGTAAACAATATTGCAATGAACATAGGGGTGCATCTATGTTTTCAAATTAGTGTTTTATTTTCTTCACATAACCAGAAGTGGTATTGCTGGGTTGTATGACAACTCTATTTTTAATTTTTTGAAGAATCTCCATACTCTTTTCCATAGTGGTTGCACTACTTTACAATCCCAACAATAGTATATGAGGGCTCCCTTTTCTTCTCATCCTCACCAATACTTGTTATTTGTTGATTTTTAAAATGATAGCCATTCTGACAGGTATGAACTGATATCTTGTGATTTTGACTTGTATTTCCCTGATAATTAAGGATGCTTTCCTATATCTGTAAGCCATCTTTGTGTCCTTTTTGGAGAAGCATCAATTCTGGTCCTCTGTCAATTTGTAAATTGCTTGCTTTGTGGGGGGGGGAGTTTGGGGGAGAGGGGGGTTATATAGCTGAATGAGTTCCTTACATTAGGTGGAATATTAACACCTTATTAGATGTATCACTTGCAAATATCTTCTCCCATTCAGTAGGTTGTCTTTTCATTTTGTTGATGGTTTCCTTCACTATACAAAAACTTTTTAATTTGATGTAGTCCAATTTGTTTATTGCTTTTGTTGCCCTTGCCAAAGGAAACATATCTAAAAAGATATTGTTGAGACCGATATCAAAGAGTTCATTGCCTATGTTTTCTTCTAGAAGTTTTAAGATTTCAGGTTTCACATTTAATTAAGTCCTTAATCCATTTTGAGTTTATGATGTAAGAAATGCTGGAAAGTATTCTTCATAGATACAAAATCTTTCTTAAAGCATTAACATTTTCTTTCACTGAAAGATAAAAAGATAATCTTTATCCCTATTGTTCTAAAATATTCATAAATCAAGAGGATTCATTAAGGGGATCTATGAAAGTTCTGAAAGAATACATCAGGTCCTTAAAATTATATTCTCACTGCTATCTGTGAGTATAATAGGGGCTAAGGCCCATAGGCACATAAGGGCTTGTGTCTTTAAAAATGTAAGATTCTATAAAATATCATTTCCTATTTCTCCCTAGTCCTTCAAACTCCAAATATAAAAAACAGATTCCATCCAGTGGAGACAGCAAAACTTATTCTGTGGCTAAACATGACCTGAATAATTTTCAGATGTGTCAATGCAAATCCTTCATCTTGTATCCAAGGTAAACAATAGGGCATAGGTCATAGGATAGACCATGGAGGTGGGGGGAAGAGGATATTAAAACCGTTGAAGCTTAAAACGCCACTTGATGGATTGCAGGATATTTTGCTTTCGAAGTACATGGAAACTTTGTCTTTGGGGTATGTGTACCCTCCTTGGAAATCATTCCCTAAACCGTTAATATAGAGTGCTTCTAACTAAATGACTCTTAAAAGAAGCAGGAACTATGAATCAGTCTTTGGATACTGCCAGTTTCTTTGATTTATTGTGTCAACATGGTGTCAAAGAATATAGCAGGTAGATAGGTTTATTTTTTCTATAATCTTGTGGTTCCTACTTCACACTAACACACACATATATCCATTCATAAATACACCTGTTCCATGAGTGATGGATAAGGTAGGATGAGCTTACCTAGCCCATTGAGCTATGCAAATGTAATTCTAATATTTACTCATCGTCCTTGAGAAGGCCTAATTCAGCCCAAGATATTAAATGTTTAGACTTTAGACTTCCCTTTGCAAGGAAGTTATTTGTTCTTAATTTTTACACATGTTTTGAAAAGTAACTTTTTACTGAGCCACACCAGGAGGAATGAAGCACTGGGGCTTTGGGAGAAACTACCTTAGTTTGGTGCCCCCCTCCCCCCACCCCGCCATGATGCTTTTTAGCTTGAATCAGCCAAAGAGGAAATGCAATGCTGAGTACTACAATTGCCTGATTTAGACATGGAGGCCAATTTATACCCTTAGGACAAGAGGTGGATAGTTCCTCTAAAGCAGCGCTTCTCAACCTGTGGGTCGTGACTCCTTTGACGATCAAAAGACCCTTTCACTGGGGTCGCCTAAGTACACCCTGCGTATCAGATATTTACATTATGATTCATAACAGTAGCAACATGACAGTTACGAAGTAGCAATGAAAATAATTTTATGGCTGGGGGTCACCACAACGTGAGGAACTGTATTAAAGGGTCACGGCATTAGGAAGGTTGAGAACCACTGCTCTAGAGGAAATAAACATTGCCATCTCACAAGTGCTGGGAAAGAAAAACAAAAGACAAGTCTCAAATTGAGGGAGATGAGAATTCTTTTCCCTTCTTGCTGAGTCCAAGAGGAAGCTGAGAAGCTGTCTCAAGGCAGAGTGGAAATGACCAAAGTGTTCATGTGGAGAGAAGGGATGTCAGCCCCTGAGACATCAAGGGAAATGGAAGCCAAAGAAATGGAAGACCCATGTGGAAGAGACCAAAAGTTTTTTCAGGATTCAACTATATTTTCTGCATTGTCGTTTCCTGCTCTTGTTCCAAACCTTGACCTTAACTTTCCTTTGAAGAATTAATAAGAGATGCCTGTCCCCATTGTTAGAGTGAAACAAGCCCGAGGAAGGAGATATGAAACAGATGGCTGGTAAAATTGACAAGCGAAAGCCATGTGGGAATCGTCAAACATGTAAACAATCCCCTGGCATTCTCAGATATACTTGAGAGGGGATAATATAAAAGATCAGACTTTCCACAGTCACTCAGAGTGACAGCTCAGATAGCCGATGTTTGGGTATTAAAAGGAAAAGAGACTACAGAGATATTTGCTAACATAGTGGAGCGTGGAGAGAGGAGTGTAAGGAAGCCTCTAGACTCAGTCCCTGCTAACAAATGTTTTCTAAGCACCTACCTTCCACACATAACACACATTCCCTAAGCCAGCTTCTTCAGTGCTCAAAGAGCAAAAGGAGTTTACAATAGACAGGAAGCAGTCTCAATCCCCTTCATGGGCTCTCTTACATTTAACTTTCTTATACTCAACACTGATGAGATCATTGCCACAGAAAGGAACCAGACATTCTTTGCAGCTAGAAACACTGGAGTCCAAACTCTTGTTCTGCCGCTTGTTGAAACATGACTGTGGGTGATACAATTAAGCTCGTCAGGTCTCTGTTAAGAAAAGGTAATGGAACTTCACCGTAAGGGTTAAGTGAGACAAACCCAAACAACATACTTTTTTCTTCCCACCTCTTTCTCTGCCCCAACTCCACAAGGAGTGCTTTCTGTCACCACTAACAGTGCTTCTCAAACTTCATTGTGTGCACAAACCACCTGGCTACCCTGTGAAGGTACAGTTTCCAGCTCAGCAATTCTGAGACTGCATTTCTAATAAGCTCCCAGGTGGTGATGATGATGCAGACCACACGTTGGGTGGTGAGAGCCTACAATGTAAACTCAAAATGCCTTTTTCCAAAATTCACTTTTGGGCCCCAACCTGCCCTTGCATTTCTACCTGCTGCCCTTTCTCTCAGTCCTAGGCCCCTAATTCTTACTCCATTTGCCTTTGTTCAAACATACCTCATATTTCCACATGTCTGATTTTTCTCTATTTTGCAACTTCCTAGAATATTCGAACTCATCCGCCATCTTCCTTGTTTGGAAACACCCTAGTCATGTATCACAGTCAAATTCCCTGTTGCTCTAAGAGAAATTTTCAGATGTTACTATTGGCCACTGCACAACCATGCAGAGGGAATCATGCCTTCTCCCATGCTCCCACAGCATTTCACAGACCAGTAAGCACATCATGTCATACTTAGTCATATATTTATCATGTTTGGTGACCCTATACAAATATAGACTCCATGTCAAGACCATGTCTCATTTTTATTTTATTTTTAACATATAATAGTACTTGGCATATAGTAATTTCTTGACAAACACTAATTAAAATAAATCAATGTAAAGGATATAGCGTAGCTGCCAAAAACAGGAGCTACCTACACTTTATAGGGGACACACATGGAAATACTAAATGAAAAATAAGGGACATTTTTATAGTCCATTCTGGATCTGGATCTGGATCTGGGTGACAGATACACTAGTTAACTGGTGAAATTATGGAGGAAAAACTTCAAATTACAAGGGTCAATTGAAAATGGAAGATACCTCACCTGAAGAAGACAGGTTACACAAAGTATCATCCTCAGATACTTGAATGTGTATCACATAAAAAGAAATTAAACTTTTCTCTGATTCCAGGACCTACGCATTAAGCCAACGAGTGTAAGCTAAAATAAAATATGCTTTGCACACAGTACCAAACCAATAATAAATCTATAAGAAAAAGCTTTTTTGTAGTGATTTCTTAGGAGGTAGTGAGTTGCCAATCCCAAGTCATATTAAGTCCAACAACTCAACGTCAAAACAATTGTTGATTGAAGAAGAAATCGAAGAACAAGAAAAAACGTTTTATGAGGCAACTTTTTAAGTTTCTTTCAATTTCAACAGGCTAAGTTCATGAAAGTATGTCATGCTAGTAGGAGCTACCCATTTTTAATTTCATCTCTCCTTGTCACTTCCTGGTCACCAAACCAAAAGTCCTATTTAGGGATATTTGCCAAAGCTATACCTTTAAGAAAAAGTAATTGAAATTTATGACTGCAAAGACAGGAATTTGGTGTGTTTACATGTGGGTGCTTACATGTACATCTACTCCTCCAGCCATCATCCCCTCTTCCTTACCAAGAACAGTGAGAGATGACTGAGTAGCAAACTTAGCAAAATATGTTTACCACATGATAAACTTTTTGATTATCTCCACTGGAGTGGACATAAGTGTATCCAGGGACTATTTGCTAAGTATTTATTGATCCTTTTGAGAAAAGTAGATAAAGGTGTACTACTTTTCATTCATTTGCCTTGGGTAAGGTTAAACAAGGGCCTATCATACTTTCATTTTCATTTATTTTTTTTTCTTTAATGTTGGTACAAGCTTTCTGAATTAATAGAAGAAAACCAATCTAGAAAACGCCTGATCATTAATCCAACTAAGATAATTACTCTCCACGAATAAAACAATAATTATTATTCAACATGAGAACCCTGTTAGGAAATGCTAATCAGGAAGCAAATACTAGTAAGTATTCTCAGCAGACAGATATTTTGATGAGTTCCCTATGATTGTGTAAGCTCCAGAAGTATACAGTGAATTTTTTTGATTCATGAGAATTTTCATGTTTTAATACAAAGGGGTGAGGCTTGCTATTTCTCCAAAGTTAAGGGTCTCTGAGTCCCCTCAGAATTCTGAGCAGTAAATCTGTCACACGAAAGGAAAAAACAAGCAATTTAGAAAAGCCATTATCATTATGCTGCATAAACGGATCAAAATAACTTATGCAGAGTTACCCAGTAGGTTGTACTGAAAATTGCTAGATGATCCATATTAAGCCAACCCTAGGATGCCTGTCTACCATTATGAAATTTTGTGATTTATATTAGTTATTAGGAAGAATTAGAAAATCTCCAGCTAGGGAAAAGCTGCCGCACAGTTAGAGGGGTCCCCTGGACTTCTTGAAGACTGAAGAGTTTATCTTGGAAGAAAAGTCTCTGATGCTCAAGGCTCTCAATACTGACCAAATTCTGTGATAACCTTTCAAATATTCTGCCATTCACATTCATTTCATGGCTATTTTACTAAGTACTGGCTTTTCTAGGCATCCATGGTTTGAAGGACTGAGGAATTTGCTCTCAAATTCTTTGGTAAATGTTAAGTCTTTGTTGGGTGAGTGACAACTAAGGAATCACTCAGATATCTGAGAGGCCAAGATAATGCAAAGGAAACAAAGATGTAATTTTTGGCCTCAGTAGAATTGCAAATGTTAAAGGGGAAAAGTGATGATATGAATTTCTTACAGACCCTGTTGCCATTTTCTTGACCCCAAGGAAATGCTCTTCAGAAAGCTCATTTGTTCTGATACTAAAATGTCTTCTTGTTGATCTTACAAAGCTGTGTTTTCTAACTCTTATGAATGCATTCTTATGACATATATATAGCTCTGGCTCTTGGAATGAAATGGTTGGATGACAATAATGCCATTGTTGTTCTAATGTATCAAAGAATCTCTTCATGAGAGAAGTAATTTTAATAAAACGATATGTCAAGCAGAATAGGTCCATAAATCTTACTGAAGTACTCTTTCATCAGGGCTTAATTCTAAGACCATTAGAAATCTTTCCATTGGAAAACACGGTTCCACATTCCTCAAGCAGAAAAAATATTAAAAGTCAGGTGTAAGACTAAAAAACATATGCACAACATATGATGGGCTTTAGGGGCCACATTTTTCAATCTATAAACTGATGATTGACAGATACAAGTGTTATTTTCTCTTCTATTTTTCAAAAATACTCAAAATTTTATATTTTTAAATATTTGCATATGTAAAAAGTTGTAAAAATAGTATAATTATCATCTACCCTTCACTTATAGTCCTCCAAATGAAAATTTCACATTTGTTTTCTCTTTCTCTAGATACATACATACGTAGATAAATAAATAGATAATAGATAGATAGTGGATATTATTATTTTTTTAACTATTTGAGAATACATTGCAGATATTTGGCCCTTTTACCTTTAAATACCTCCATGTGAATTTCTTAACAACAAAAGACATTCTTTTATATATTGCAGTAGTTATCAAAATTAGAAAACTAACATTGATATAATAATATTATCAGATCTATAGATCTTACCAAAATCTCACCAATAATGTTTATTTTTATAGAAAAAGAAAAAAACAATATTCTTATATCAGGGCCTAATCCAAGATCACACATTGCATTTGTCATGTCTCTTTAGTCTTTCTAATCTGAGTTTCTCACTCTTTCTATCATAAATGTTCTAAAATATTTGAAGACTCCAGGCCATTTATTATTTTGTAGACTGTCCATCACTTTAAGATAGTCTGATGTTTCCCCATGATTAGATCCGGTCATTCATTTTTGGTTAAAAAATAGCACGGGAATTATGTGCAGCCTATTCTCCTTTTGGAAAGATTTAATTTCCGAAACTTTTATGACATGACGTGCACCTGAATTTTTTCCTACCTCATTGGCTATTCTCTCCGTCTTCTCTATTAGGTCTCTAAATGTCAGAGAGCCCAGAGTGCTTTCTCTGCCCTCCTCCCCTCTCCTTCCTCTATTTCTCTCTGGGTGGTCTCATCCAATGTCACATAAATAGGTACCAACCATACTATGCTCTCTCTTCCCTACACTCAGGTTCAGGTAACTCAACCTCAAATTCATATTTTTTTGAAGGGTGTCCAAGAAGCATCTAAAATTGTAACATGGCTGAAACCAAACTATTGATCCTTTTCCTCCAAAATGTACTCTTAGAGCTTCAGAGTTGAGGCCTATGTAATAAATATGAATCCAGATGAAAATGAGGGGTGGGCTGAGATTAGTGGAATGCCCATGGAAGAATATTCATCTTCATCAATTCATCTTTCTAAGAGTGTCAGAATCAGACAACTAAAGAACTAATCACCATAGAAGATCTAGTTTAATATTACCCAGTGTGATCAGCCCTTCTATGGGGCTGTGACACTATAGTTGTTAGAATTGTAATCATAAAGAATTTTACTTTATTAAAAATTGTTTCATGTATACCTACATAGTAAGAAAGCAACAGTTTCATGTATACCTCCATATCACCTGTATTGCATGCTGTTTAAAAAATGAACATAATTCAAATTAGACTGCAAAAATACACAAAATTACAACACAGTTCACAATTGCTGATACTAAATAAAGGAATGCAATGCAAAGTAAGCAAGCAGCCACTTAAAATGTCTGTGTATTATTATGCTTCATGCGAGAATTGTGTTAGTTATCATGTTATAACTAATAGTGGCCTGCACAGTACCAGATTGTGTTACAGAATTAATCAATCAAATTATACATAATTTAGCTCAAGGGAGCACAAACTGTAGAAACAATATCTATGATTAACTTCTGCTCCAATGATCTTGCTGACAAGGAGATTGCTGTCTCACCAAGAGGCTATTTGATTTTTAACATACCCACTATTATTAATGACTTTTTCATATTAAATCAAGAGCTACCACCACCTAATAATTTTTGCCCACTGGCTCTAAGTTCAGTTCTCTGGATCCATAAGAAGTCTTATTTCTCATACACATGGCATGGTATAAAAATGGTCATGTTTCTTCTTAATTTGCTTCATCTATCCTGGAGCCAGTACAATCCTGATTGGTAAGTACCTTTTCAATACAAATGAAGACAAATAGGATGTTTGTGGATTGAACCAAAACAAACTTTGGTGTTGATCCTGGCCGATGAGATTGATCCTCCTGCCTTCCATCTTAGCATCTCAGCCTCATGGTGATAAATGCCAAATCTACATGTACTCTTGTATTTGTTGTGTAATCTTTTCCAGCCCTGACTGTAATTGAAGTCTTTCCTATAACCAAGCACTTGGATGTCAATAGCAAAATTAGCTGATCAAGTCTCACTTGATCTCTCTGTTAAGATTCCAAACCCAGTAGTTGTGACCACCTTGGAAGCTACTGCAGCTTCTCCATGGATATTCCATGGCCAATAGACCACTCCAATGTTCTCACCATCTCCATGAAATGCTTTCTATTCTTTAAGTTGGGGGACAGTTTTATTTTTCCAGAAAAATCTCAAAGTCACACTTAATTGTTCTGCCACAACTCTGAGTGAGCAGACTTGTTTGTTTATATGATTGTTTAATCACTCTACTGAGGTGTAATTGAACTACAATGTTTGAAAGTATACAATTAGATATGTTTAACATGCGCATATACCTGTAAAGCAATAGTAACAATCAGGACATTGAACATATGCATCATCTCTAAACATTTGCTTGTGCCCCTCTGTAGTTCCTCCTTTCCATCCTTTCTTGCCATCCTCAAATACTGAAGAAACTATCAATCTGTTTTTCATAACTACAGATTTGTTTGCATTTCTAGAGTTTAATATAAGTGAAATCACATAGTGCATACTTTCCTTTTGTCTGCCTTCCTAATTCAGCATAATTATTTAGAGGTTCATCCATATTTTGATGTGTATCACCATCTCATTTATTTTTGTTGGTGAATGGTATTCCCCTAAATGGATATACCATTTTTTAATCTATTCATCTAATAATAAACAATTGGGCTATCCCTAGATTTTGGAGATTACAAATACAGTGAGCAGGGTTCATTTAATCTATCTTAGGTAGATAGGCTTGTCAATAATTATGATTCTCTTAAATCTCCCAAGGACCAACTGATTCTTTTAAAGATTTATTTTAAATATACCCCTTTTATGAGAACTTTGAACAAGCTCCTCAAGGGCCTGTGCTTTTGTGAAACATCAATTGCACAACATTCGGGCATATATTAGGGCCATATCTTTAAAACTAATTGTTCCTCAAGAAGAATTTTCTGCCTTCTGACAAAGTGTGAACTTGCTCTTCCCACAGGTTGGGAAACCACTTACCTCCTGTTAGAGAGCTTTAGGCTCAAATCTTGGAAAAATACAATGTTGGTCATAGGAGGTCTATGATCCCATATGAAGGGCTCACAATAATATACCTTGATATTTCAGAATTCTCACGGTGGATATTCTGCTTACATCACACCCGATTTTCTCTCTAAAAACAGAAGGATATCATGGAAGAAGAAATTTTGCAATCATCTTCATTGTGTCACATTTTTGACTTGGAATGAAAATCTTCTCATAGCTATTCCTCGCTTTCGCCACACTCCTTCCTTTTTCTCCTCTTCATATTTCACATTCAAACCCTACTCGGACCAAAATTTTTTGGACAACAAGCTGAAGAATGCTAAAAATTATCAATATTAATAAGATAGGTATTTCAATTCTTCTTCCAACATCAGTTCTGTTCTGCTGCAAACCTTCTAACTTGGATTGAATTCATGGGAATACAGGAAACACAGAAATCTTTCCTTACAAAAATATATATAATACAGGCTGTCATCTCTGGGAATTGTGCCAAGTTATTTGAGAGCAGTTTCTGGGCTATCACGTGTTTGGAAATGTTCTCCACCAAGCAATTCCTCTCCTGTCAGATTACATGAGTGACTGGTATTGATACAACTCAGCCTCGGTTGAGGACACTGAGATCATGGAGCAGAGCTAATGGTTCACCTGGAAACCATTTCCCTGTGTGTTCAACAAAATTCTCTCTCCTTGTCTTTGACTTTCAAGCAAATTACCTTTCAACAGCAATAGGAAAAAGTACCCATCAAAAACAATTCAATTTCTTAAATTACGACCATTTAAGTTTATGGGACCATATTACAGCTATTCATTCCTCTTTCACATTGAAATTATTCAGTTCAAAAAAGGGCAGATAGTACCTTGGCTTTTGTTCAGTACCTTGGCTCACTCTAGAGACTTCATCCAGCCAGCAATTATCATATTTTTCTGTGTATAAGACACCCAGTTGTATAAGATGCCCCCCACTTTTCCAACCCAAAATTAATAAATCAACATTTTTAAAGTTTTGCTGGTTTTCCTCTTAAGGCCTTCTTTTTTGTCATCTTAAGGAATTGTTCTTCCTGTTTTCACCACTGTCTGAACATACACTCAATGGGAGGAGGTCCAAATTGTCTCTCTGCAGCTCTATTTCCATGCTCTTTTGCATAGCTGATTACATTTCTTGAATTCTGCAGAGTAAGACAATCACCTACTGGTATTTGTCTTTTTATTTTTTTGACATCTTTATGGGCTCAGAATGCTCTGGTCCCTGTAGCATCTGTGCACTCTCCACCTCCACCTCCAATTAAGGCATCAGCTGCCGCCAGCAACAATAAGGCTTGTGATTGGAGGAAGCCTGTTTGACAAGATAAGGGCAGCTACCCACACAGCTCTCTCTTCAGATGATTTCCATGTATAAGACACTCCTTAATTTTCAGTCTAATCATTTTAGAAAAAAAAAATAGCATCTTATACACGATAAAACACAGTACCTCAAATCTGAAAAACAAATGCTCAAGCTCCCAAACCTGGATTCTCTAGACTTTGAGGATGCTGCTCTGTCACTCAACCCCTCTCTCAATCTCATTTGAGCCAGGAAAAAAATATGAATCTGCTAATAAAATGTTAAGCAACAACAACCCGAGATACTCCCACAAAGGGCATTACACAGGAAGCCAAAGGATGTTACATAAGAAGTTTCATGGTACAGTGCAAATGCAGCATCCATTTTAAGTTCCAGAAGGCTCCCTGTATAAATAGAACCTTCAGATCCTAGGATACCTCAGCATCTGGGATGATATATCCAGGAACCAGTCAAAGAATGAGAAACAATACATCCAGATTAGAGAAACAGCCCTGATCTGAATTTAACACTTTTAAGATACTTAATTCCCTCTCAAACTGGTTTAGTTGGGGATTACTTGTTTTTATAACTAGGAAGTCTAAGTGAACATGGATTGAAAGCATGGCTGGATTCAGGCACCCAAACAGTTTTTAGCAATTTGTCTCTCTCCACCTCTCAGCTCTTCTTTTTATCTGCTGGTTTTATTCTAAGGTAGACTTTTCCCACCTGGTGGCAAGATGGCCATCATCTTGCTCTGAGTGTTCTTCAGTGGACAATGAAATAAAAATAAAAATAAAAGTAAAAATAAAAATAAAAATCCCACAGCAACTTATTGCCTCTCAGCAGCAAATCCAGCCTTCATTGTCCTCCTTGTGATATTAGGGCATTTTTTCCTTGCCAGCTAGAATGACATCAGGCTTTGACAGTAGAAGGTACTTGAGGGACCCTGGAGAAGTAAAGGACTTCTCTTCCTGGATGAAGCAGGCTTGGCTTCCTCTTGCTCCCATTGTTGGGCTGGCATGCGGCAAACTCAGTGATTTGCAACACCCTCAGGTGGCTTTCCAGCAGTGAGATCCACAGAACAAATTCCTGTGGGCAGCTTTCAAGCAAGCGTTAATAGTGACACAGAGAGCTTCCTCAGAGTGAGTTCCATAGGTACCATAGCTCACTTACTATCAGCTTTTGGTGACAGCTTCCCAGTGTTCCCATTGGGCTCCAAACACAACAGTCCCACTCTACTATAGCTTGATGATCAGTAAGTTCCACAGCAATTCCTAAAGGCAACTTCCTAGTGAAGTTCAGGGGCACCCGCCAACAGGTGGATCTCTGCTTGCTGGCCACATCCCATCAAGTTGGACCAGCTCTGGCCCGAGCAACCTAGGACATATTTTCACCATCTACTGGCTGCAATCATACCCTCTCCAATGAGGACTGAATCCTGGCTTTGAGGAGAATTGCACAACTAACAAGTTTGTTCCTTCCTTGGCTATGCTTCCGCAGCCCTAGGATATTCTTAAGTTTTACTTTGATCCCATTTTAGTCAATTCCCTATATATCGTTTAATAACATACAGCAATCCTGTATAGGAAATTTTCTTGTTCCAATTACTGTATATATCTGTTTCCTGATTAGACCCTGACTGATATACCATAGTCGGTGCTTAATTACTCAGATTGACCTTTCTTGGCCACAGGCCCACTCCTAACCCAATATTTGTGACCAGTGAGTTTATTAACCAATCATGAGTCTTGCATCCTCTCCTAGAGCCACAGGCTATAGTCAGAGACAGCTACATAATATAGACTGAGAATAGGAAAGGGATGGTTTCCTAAAGATAAAATGTGAGAAACTGACTTGGCGGAGGTACAAACTGCACAGTCCATATGAAAGAAGATGAGAGAGAGACTTAATAATAAGTCCAGAAGCAAAAGGCAGACATTTCAACACATAACACAGCTGACAGAGTAGTGTAGACCTCACAAAGAAGAATCTGATCTTTCTTTAGTCTCCAAAAATGAGTTCCTAGCATTTTCTGAGAGATGAGAAATAAGACTGGGACCAAAACCCTATATAATCTTGCTTAAACAATAACGAGGACATAGGGGCTTACCTAAGTTCAGAATTAGGGCAGAATTTAGGCAATACTTGATCCCTTAACTCAACAGTATTGTCAAAGATACGTTTCCGTCATCTTTTTGCTCCACTTTTCATAGTGTTGCCTTCATCATGACCTTGGCTTCCTTCTCATTTCCCGAATGGCTGCCAGTAACTTTGGGGTTATTATGCTTCCTTGTCCAGAAAGAAACTGAGAGCAATACTGACCCAGATTTCACTACAAAAATACCAACACTCATTTTTGTTTAATTAGCTGAGTTCATAAGTTCATCTCTGAACCACTGACTGAGACCAGAAGAAAGGAAAACACTAATTGGCACATAGGTCACATCCTCCTTGCCTAAAACAAAGAGCAGCATAATCTGCGATTCCATGGGACAGTATAGAATGCATGCTAGGAAGTCAACCAACAGATAGATCCTCCAGGAGTTAATTAACCTCTCCATAATTGAACCCTTATACCATCTCAAACAAATTTCTAACTGGCACTTACTAAGTTATAGTATTTGTCTTTACATCTAAAACTCATCTACTAGATTCTAGGTAGTATCCTTCAGTGGCAGAAAGTGGTTCTTATTTATTATTTTTCCCCAATGAGTAAATAGTAGAAGCTTAAGAAAAGTTTGAATGAATAGAACGTAATCAGTCTAAGATGTCTTAAAGTCACCTGCTATGACTGTATTGTTGTTGATCTCTCCCTTAAAGTCATCTAGAAGTTTTTTGATATATTTAGGTGCTCTTATATTGGGTGCATATATGTTTACCAGGATTATAGCCTCTTGTTGGATCAATCCCTTTAGTATTATATGGTGACCTGTGTTGTCTCTTTTGATGGCCTTCGTTTTTGAAATTTATTTTGTCATATGAGTATTGCTACCCCAGCTTTTTTTCTTTTCCGTTTGCATGGAAAAAAATGTTTCCATCCTTTCACTCCCACCCTGTGTGAGTCTTTTGTTCTGAGGTGGATCATAAAGTTGGGTCATGTTTAGAACATTGATATAGAAAAAAATAGAAGCAGGGAAACTGGTACTGAGCCTATCATCATTGTCTAAGCCAGCGGTTCTCAACCTGTGGGTCGTGACCCCTTTGGTGGTCGAAAGACCCTTTCACAGGGGTCGCCTAAGACCATCCTGCATATCAGATATTTACATTACGATTCATAACAGTAGCAACAATACAGTTATGAAGTAGCAATGAAAATAATTTTATGGTTGGGTAACAACATGAGGAACTATATTTAAATGGCCAGAAGGTTGAGAACCACTGTTATGGCAAAGGCAGTAGAAATGAAGAACAACAAATGAAGTACAAGAGATCCTGAGAAATTTCAGAGGTATGATAGATAGGCCTTGGCGATTAACATAATGACTGAAGTAGAGGGAAAAATTAAATTGATTCAAATTCCTATCTTTGGGTGACTAGGTGAATTGGCCAAGATAAAAAAAAAAAGAGCAGATCTATGTGTAAGATAAAGATTTCACTATATAATCTATAGAACTGGGGATTTGTTCATAAATACTTGAAGAGGAAAATATATTTGTTTATAAATAGCCAAATTTACTTTCCCAGCTTCCCTCAAATTAGAGAGGTAGCTTATTTGTGAATAATTATTTTCTCTGTGTATATTATACCAAAAAAGATGACTCTCATGCAACTAGTCCACATCATGACTTCTTCCACTTCTAATTGGCTTAGTGGATTTCTTCTTTTGATATCTATGTGACCTACTACATTTCCTAAGATAGCTGGCTCTATCAGTAAGGGAATTCACAGTGATGGACACCAGCCAAATCCATTGAGCAGGCTGCAAGCTAAGGACTGGGAGTAGGGAAAACAAGAATTTTGTTAGTCTGTTGTTATGCTTTTATTATTTTTTAAAAGATGTTTTAATTGATTTTTTTCTTAGAGATGGAGGAAAAGGAGGATAGGAATATAAACACATTGGGAGAGAAACATTATTGATCGGCTGCCTCCTGCTCAACCCTTGTTGGAAACCGAGCCCACAACCCAGGTACATACCCTGAGCAGGAATCAAACCAGCGACCTCTTGGTTCATGGGTCGATGCTATATTCTCACAAGGTAACAAGGAACAGAGTACCTGTTTCCTTTAGACAGGGCATGTGTGTTCCAGTAAACCACAAGCTCTGTCATTCCCTATTGTCTCTCTTACACTGTGGCTGAATTTACTATTTATCATCAACCTTGCTCTGCTAGTTTTTTTGTATCCAAACACCTCTCTTATTTACACTACCTCCCTGACTTTTATGGTATTTGAGTAGTTAGTCTGTCCCATAGCTGTACAAAAGTCAATGGGAAGGGGGTGATTCAGTGCATAATTTTAAGCTTATAGTGGGAGTGGGGATTTAAACTCAGGGTGAGCATTGAGTGGATGGAGGGGTGAGAGTCATTCCTCTTGCTTTGAGATGCTTAGCCACACAGATACTCATAATGTGCTTTACATTTTATGATGAACATTTCCTCAATCTGTGAATAATGATAACATTGTAAATATCACCACTGATGTTGTAAAAATGCTGACATGCATGGGATCTTTCATGAATGTTTAAATGAAAATCCTTGAATGTTTTATAGCGGGGACATGTCCAGAAACATCAACTGTGCTTGTACTTTGGAACTGAATCTTAAATGATTTCATGGACCAATGGCATCTGAAGCAGAAGTCAGCTACGGAGAAGGTGACAGAAAACATTTGCTGCTGGCATAACCATAGCTATTAAAATGCCTCCATCATGGTGTGGTTTTCCTAGTCTTTGTTTATGTAACTTTGTGATTTGTTGGCTCAAGAATTTTAGGATTTATCGTCCTAGGAAAAGATGACGTACAGGAAATAATCCTTCGCAACTAACTGTAAAACATCTGGGCTCATGGAGTGTGAATAAATGAAAGCTGTTCAAAATCCAGAGAGAGAATTGGAGTGGGGGTAGAGAAAAAAAGAGTGGAGTAAAGGAAGAGGGGAAGGAGAGGGGAGGGGAGGGTAAGGAAGGGGAAGGGAGGGAATGGAAAAGGAGAGGAGAGGAGAGGAGAGGAGAGGAGAGGAGAGGAGAGGAGAGGAGAGGAGAGGAGAGGAATTCAAGTAGCCAAAAGTTTCAGCTTCCTTTTCCTAAAGAATGCAATCAGAAAGGTGAATAAAAAGGGTGGAGAATGAGAGAAATATGGACAAGGATGAGAAAATAACTAACTAGCGGAACTGATATGAGTGTTGTCTTTCCTTTCCTCTTCTCCCTTCAGAGGTTTAAAAAAGTAGAAAAATGAAGAAATGAAGACCACAGAGCAGTTACAAGATTCTCTTATTTGATGGACTTTGTTGGCTTACATCAGCCTACAATACTGAGGAACCCTGAAAGTACTCATTCTTTACTTGAAATTGTCCCCATAGTGAAAGCTAGCAATAGATAAGTTTGATCTTTATTTTTAACTACTCTCCTTCCCCCACATACCAGGACATAAAGCCTTTTTTCTCAGGAATCAGGACTTTAACTGACCCACAGAGCTGTGGTGGATTTTATTAATGAACAAATAAAATGAAATGGAGGATATATCGGGAAACCTAATTACAGTCCTGGGTCCAAGCTTCTTTCCCCTCTACCATAAATAAAGTTGATATTCTGTTGTCCATCTAATTAATTCATTTATCTGAACTCAGAAACGCGAGAGAGGATGTTATTTATTGTTTCATAAAACTCCCAATTAGTGAATCAACTGGGAACCTTGATAGATAGTTGTAAGCACCGATATGCAGAGACTGAAATAATCCATGGAGTCCATGGAGACATGAAGATTATTGGTTCAATCAGGGCAGGGAGATTAGGCTTCACGCTTCAGTGTGTCATAAACTTCGCCTCTCTGGCTTTTGATCTTGGTAATTTGTGGCAGCGTCTGTGGTCTGTGGTGACTATGCAGCTCCTTTTAACAGGCATGGACTGCGGGGACCTCTGAAAATCACCCTGAACTGTTTTCATGGGCACAGGTTGGTGTTAGCAGGAATTATATCAACATTCAGTTCTTCGAATGCACAGATATTTCATAAGGACCTACTAAGTGCCTGGCACTACTCTAAACCCTCCAAGTACATCAGTGAACAAAAGGTAAAGAATTATAAAGGGGTTAGGAGTTCCAGAGTTTGAAGGAAGGTTTCCATGTAAAATGTCTTGGTCAGGCTGGGCCACACTGAAAAGATTACATTAGAGCAAAGGCTTGAAGGAGGTGATGGCTTGAGTCATGCAGCTATAAGGAGGTAGGTGATGCTGGGACCCAGGTAGCAAAAAGAAGAGTATTGGAGAGGTCAGGAAGGTATGAGGGAGAAAAATAATGTAGGGACTTGTTACAATTGTGCAGATCTGCTTGAGTGAGATGGAACATCATCCCAGGGTTTCATAATTTGAGTTATGTTTGTAAAATAAATATCTTGGCATCTATTGTCTAAAATAGAATAAAAGGGCAGGGGTAGAAGTAGGGAGACCAGTCAGAAGGCTGCTGCATTTATTACAGATGAGCATTTTGGTAACTTAGACCAAGGTTATCAAAATGGAGGTAATAAAGAGTGGTCAACTTGGGGATATCTTTTAAATGAACATCAACCAGACTTCCTGATAAGTAGGATTACACATAAGGGAGAAAAGGGAGAGTTGAGGATGACTCTGAAATTTTTAATCTGGGAAACTAGAAGAATGGACTTGCTTACCACTTAATGAGGTGTAATAATGGATTGGGGGAGGAAGATCAGTAGTTTTGAATATGCTAAGTTTTAGAAGTTTATTAGAGATCTAAGTTGGGGCTGTTATCAGAGGCTGTGTATGTCTTTTAGTGAACATATGTTTGCATTTCTGTGGCTATACACCTAGCAGTGGAATTGCTGGGTCAAAGCATATGTTTATGTGCAGTTTTGGTGGCTACTGACAGATGGTTTTCCAAAGTGACTATACCAGTAAAGGACCAGACACTTCATGTTGAAATAAGACAGGATTCCTGAGGAGATCCTATGGCAGAGGTCTTAAACCTTACATGGCTTCTAGGGCAGTAGGTTTCAGAATCATAAATAGTAGCTTCACGTCAGGAATGTGTTGAAGTGGATTCTTCAGTGAAAGCAAAGGGAAGGGTGAGAAGGAAACCACCCTTGAGAGGCAGAGTTCAGAGAGGAAGGAAACTGATTCCATAGCAAGAAGCAGTGATGGCAGATACATGGACGAGGGCTGAGATGCCTCCTTACTTGAAGAGGAGTTCTGCAACCAGAGGAAGACTTCATTCATCATTGGAGAAGCATTGGACTCAATGGAAGTTATCAATCCCTAGATTCAAGCTAGTCACATTGCATTTCAGAGCTCAATCTCTCCATTTGTGGAGTAAGGAAAATAGTATCGTGAAGGTTATACTACATGTAAATCTCCTGTTTCACCATTGGTGTTCAATAAATGTTACCAATTGTCATACATTTCTAATAGGAAAAAAACACAAGGATGAAATCAGAGTCCTCTTCTTTCATGCATTTCCCTTGGGTGTACATTTATATTTCTTTAAAAAGTAATCTGTTCTGTTTAAGTCACTGGTTATGAAGACTGAAATAATTAGCTGCCTTACTCTTCTCTCCTCATTGATCCAGAAATAAAGTGCCTTGATTCTCAGCCCCAGTGACCTCCCAAATCTCACTCAAACAAAACCAAGGACAAAGACATGAAATGCCAAACCAAGAAACTTTGAAAATCTTGCTTTCAGAATTATTTCAAATGACTTAATAACTGGTCAAGTAACTTCCCATACATGCATCAAGTATGTTCAGATCTTGGAAGTGATTATTCCAAAACTAGTGAGATCCTTAGGTTCTTTTGCTTCAGTGTTTAAGCAACATTTCTACAACAGTTCTAGCAGAAGGTTCACTGAAGAGATACAAATTGATGTCATTTAGATTGGTCAATTGTGCAATTATGCTTACATACTAGCAGTTTATATGAAAAGTATACAGGAAAAGTGATGCAAAGATTTCCTTAAATGAGACTCAGAATTGTGGAAGGTCTGACTAAGGTCATGCCTTATTATATCTTTAAACAGAAGCTCTTAATATACAATGTACTCTCACATGCTGAGTTTTATTTCACTTAATACTAATAATGGCGTTGCCATGGAATTGTTATTAGTGCCATCCTACAGATAAGTCATTGATCCAAGAAAGATAGACATGCATGTCATCTAATAAATGTCAGATCCTGTGTTTAAGCTCACATAAAAATAAAACATGTGTACCTACTAAGAATCAGGAGCCTCACATAGAATATTTATCCCTCAAGTCAATCATGCAAGAAAGCTGACATGCTCTGTACTTACTGTGAAGAAGCACGTAGTTAAAGGTATCATTCAATGGATGGACACTGGGTATCACACCTCATCAGAGAAAATGTGAAGAAGCTAAACGTATTGAAATTGGAACAGAGCTGGGCCTCATGGACAGCTAAGTCTAGGGACTTGAATGTTGCCAAGACTTTGTCCAGCTCATTTCTTCTTCTTACTGTGAGAGTTTCGTTTTCTATCACCGAAGTCCTCCTACTTTCTCTACGCCAGTGGTTCTCAACCTTCTGGCCCTTTAAATACAGTTCCTCATGTTCTGACCCAACCATAAAATTATTTTCATTGCTACTTCATAAATGTAATGTTGCTACTGTTATGATCATAATGTAAATATCTGATATGCAGGATGGAGGGTTGTTCAACCGCCAAAGGGGTCTCGACCCACAGGTTGAGAACCACTGCTCCACATGATGAATGTCAGAGTCCTATGGGTCTCCTATACCCCAGCTTCACCACTAAAAATGAGAAGCGTTTTTTCTTTCTCATATCCTGCTTGAAATTCCAGGTGAATTACCTATTTGCTCAATTTAGCATAGGTGCCCACTTCATAATGTAGTATGGTCACTGGGACAGGACCATATAAGAACATGGAGACTTATTTTCTAACCACATCACTGGAATGAGTAAACGAATAATAGGCAAAAAGGGGGGAAGATTATTCTGAGAAGAAGGGGAGAATGCTAGGTATACAAACAATAGCTTTTCACCTCAAGGCTGCAGCATATTAGTCTGAACTTGTACCTTACAGACCATCAGCCTCATGAATCATAATCCCCATGTTTTTTAAATATATATATACTAGGGGCGCGGTGCACAAAAATTTGTGCACTCGCGGTGGAGGGAGTCCCTCAGCCCGGCCTGTGCCCCCTCACAGTCTGGGACCCCCTCAGTGGATGTCCTATGATGGCCCCAGTCTGCCAGGCGCCTTTTGTGTGTGTGTGTGTGTGTGTGTGTGTGGCCACTGGGGACCTGCCCCCAGCCGCATCTGAGGCTCGGAGCAGTCCTCCTGTGTGTGTCTACCTGCTGGAGGCCTGTCCCCAGACACACCATCAAGGCTTGGAGCAGGCACCCCCTCTATGTTGATCTCTCAGACTCTTGCCCTCCCCTGCATGTTGTTCTCTTTTTTGAGCGTGGCCAGGGCTGGGTGCGGCCTGCCTCCCAAGCTTGCCTACTGCCCATCTTCCTCCAGCCACCAGAAAGCAGGGAAAACCCCCCTCGTGGTCAGGCCAGCCTTTTCCTGC
>PVJC01018978.1:0-30744 GCA_004026665.1 Murina feae
CTGTATACAGACATTTAAACACAGCATCGAAGTTGTTCTGAAGTTGCATTGACCATAATTCATGTTTGTTCTTCAACACACACCAGGCGAAGGGATTATGGTCACATTGCTCTGCAAAAGGAAGACAGCTAAGAACTGAAACTGGGCATTATCATTTGTCTTGGCAGTAGTAGCACTATCAAAATAAAATGGCTGTATATGGGTTTTAAGAAGTATGCCTAATTAGGAAGTATATCTGATTAGGTCCTTAGCTGCTTAAAACTATTATATGGCCACCAGATGTTCACTTGATATGCAGTCTAAGTTTGAACACCTGACTTCAGGACTACACCTTCAGTTCGCTTTTATTGCAGCATGCAGTATAAATCCCAGGAGGACAGTAAAGTGTCTATTAATCATGTTATAAAAATTGAAAGTGGAAGTGAGATCCACATACAACAAATACCATTTTACCTTTTGTAGTTTATAAAGACTACTTTATAAAAAAGGATAAAGATATTAAGTAAGAAAATCAGTAATAGCGTGTGTGTTTTCTTTTGTTTGGGTTTTTTCACTTTTTACTACAGACATTTCAAACAAAACAGAAATAAATGGAATAATATAACGAATCCCCATGTGTCCACCACTCAGCAGCAAGTGTTATAAACATTTGGTTTCATCTGTCCCCCTCAACTTTTTTCCTGTCTATTAAACCAAATAACCAGGTTTTCATTTTGCTGGTAAATTCTTAAGTGTTCATCTTCAGTATGTATCTCTAACAGTTTTTACATAAATCTAGGGGCGTTGTCTTACTATCATTTACCTTGTTCTGTTCCTCATATTTCTTGCAAATGGTTAGAGTTAGGGGTTTGTTTATTATTTTTAAATGTTTATTAACTTTAGAGGGAAAGAAGGAGAGAGAGAAACATCAATTTGTTCCATTTATTTAGGCATTCATTGGTTCCTTTTTGTTTTTAATTTCAGAGAGGAAGGAAGAGGGAGAGAGAGAAAAACATCAATGACGAGAGAGAATCATTGATTGGCTGCCTCCTGCACATCCCTTACTGGGGATCAAGTCCACAACCTGGGCATATACCCTTGACCGGAATTGAACCCGGGACCCTTCAGTCCAGACACTATCCACTGAACCAAAGCAGTGAGGGCTCATTGGTTGCTTGGGTTCTCTAACTAACTGAGCTATTCTGCCAGGGCTAGGGACTTATTTCTATTTGGATTTAGTTTAGTTTAGTTTTAGAAAGAATGTGATTCTCAAACTTCAGCGTCAATCTGAATTACCTTTCAGATTTGTTAACACAAATTTCTTGCTCCCACTCCCAGAATTCCAATTCTGTAAGTCTAGAGTGGGGTGTGAGAATTTACATTTTCAAAAGGTTTCCAGGAAATGCTGGTTGTCCAGGGACTACATTTTGAGAACCTTGATATAGCATAGAGAACTTTAGGAGGCACATAATGATTATCCTCATTTTTAGTTGATATTAAGATTGATCCCTGGTCCAGCCAGTGTACTCATTTGTTGAGCATCGACCTATGAACCAGGAGGCTCCAGTTTGATTCCCGGTCCACATGTTGGTGGACCCCTTGTACAGTATCAAAGAGAAAGAAACGGAAAAGCCCATTTTTAAAGAAACCATGCCACTAAAGATTAGCCTGTGTTAATCCTAGTGTCAAATACCTCACTGGCACAGGCAGGCCTTTAGGAGGACATAATTGTATGATTACTCCAAATAAATGGGTGAACTTACTGTTTTGGCTCTGCAGCATGGAGCCTAGTTATGAAATTTAGCTACAGGAGAAATGACTTGTTTGTAACTTATTCTTATTCAGAGCCCTGGCTGGGTATCTCGGTTGGTTAGAGCATCATCCCAATACACCTAGGTTATGGGTTTCATCCCTAGTCAGGGTACATACAAAAATGAACCAATGACTGTTGAACCTCAGAGGGAAGGCAGGGGAGGATGGGTGAGAAAAAAATCAACCAATGAACATGTATGCATATACGTTTAACATGTGGACACAGACAGTGGGGTGGTGAGGACCTGGTTGGGGGCACAGAAGTGGGCTGGAAGCGGTTTATGGGGGCGGGGAGAAGGAGGATCTATATAATACTTTTAACAAGAAAGATTTTTAAAAATCAACCAATGAATGCATAAATAAGTGGAACAACAAACTAATGTTTCTCTTTCTCTCCATTCCTCCCTCCCTCCCTCCTTCCATTCCATTCTGTCTAAAAATCATTGGAATAAAATATCCTCTGGAGAGGATTAACAACAACAACAAAAGAGAGAGAGGGAGAAACATTACTCTTTTTTTTTTTTTTTTGAATTTATCCAGGGATTATATTTGCACAAATATGGAGGAACAGATGAGAAACATTACTCTTAATCTGAAAAACATCGCGCCATAATTTTTTTTAAATGTATTTTATTGATTTTTTTACAGAGAGGAAGGGAGAGGGATAGAGAGTCAGAAACATCGATGAGAGAGACATCGATCAGCTGCCTCCTGCACACTCCCTACTGGGGATGTGCCCGCAACCAAGGTACATGCCCTTGACCAGAATCAAACCCGGGATCCTTGAGTCCACAGGCCGAGGCTCTATCCACTGAGCCAAACAGGTTAGGGCTCATTCCATAATTTTGATTTCTGCTCCACACAGACTAGGGATTTTTAGCTTTTTGTTCTGCCTTTGACATAGTTTACATGTGCAAAACACTCCTGTCATGAATTTCTACCATTATATGCAGATTCTCATTTGGGGGGAAGAAGGGCTGCTTATATTGGACAAAACCCCAGGAGAGGCTCAAAAGCCCCTCTTGAGCAGGCCTGCCCCTTATTTGAGAATCACTTTCCAGATTAAGGAACAAACCATCTATCTAAAATCAGCATAAGGAGGCAGTCTCCCTGGTTAAGTACCACGGGGGAAAAAATTGCTCCTTTCTTTCCTCAATTTTTTGGTTTTTTTTTTTTCTTTTTCTCTCTCTCAGTTGGCCTTCCATATGAACTCTAGGACTTATTGGGGAGGAATTGGGAGGGGAGGGCTAAAGAGAAGGCTTTGCTGATAAGCTCAGAGCCTCAAGGGTCTCCACACAGGGAGGAAGGTGGAAATCTTTGCCCACCAGAGCCCTGTGGTTTTGTCCAAGGCCTCACTGTGGCTCCCCCCTTTTACATACTCATTAGTAAGAGGAAGGCCAACTGGGGTAACAGACACTGGCATGATTTCAATGAGCTATTCAGCCAAGTGGATCAGGCCTGGGCCAAGCAGCTCAGTTATTAGTTTAAGTCACAGCACCGGGGACATGTTCTGCTTCCCTAGGAGCTGAGTGCCAAGACAACATACACATGCTTCTAAAGTTGCCTTTCCCACCTAAAATACCCTGCCCTTCTATCCCTTTCAGGTTCATGTGGCCTGCTCGAATGTTTCCATAACATCAGGAAATAGAACCCTTTTGTCCCTTTGTCCTTTACCCCTGTTCTCAAGATATATCTATTGCTCTGCCTTCCTTGTATTCTCTTAAGCCTCCTATTCCTATCTTTGTGCCTGTTTCAAGCTGCTGCCTCTATTTCTGGTGAAGGTCTTTCAGAGCCAGGCTCAAGCCTCTAAGTGCTGTGTTGGGTATCAGCATTTTGTCTTTAGCATTTACATGTGATCATGCTGTCATTCTGTTTTAACCTAATAAATCAGTGGACTTGTTTACAGTGTGATTTTTTTTCTATTAAATCCAATATATTTTTTAAAATCATTATATTAGTTCCAGGTGTATAATATAATGATTGAGTATTTGTATATATTGTGAAAGATCACCACAATAAGTCTAGTTAACATCCATCACCACACAGTTATACATTTTTTGTGTGTGATGAGAACTTTTTTAAACATCTGTTCTCTCATCAACTTTCAGATATTGAGTACAGCATTCTTAACTGGAATGATCATGCTCAGGACTTATTTTATAACGGAAATGTTGTACCTTTGACTACTTCACCTCCCTACCACAGAATGAAGAGCTTTTAGTAATATTTTGGAATTATTTTGTTAGACAAAAACAAGGCACAGGGAGTTTTCATAACTAAAAACTTTAAAGAAGGAGCAGAAGAAAATATGCCAAAATATCCTATGAACATGGATAATTTATTTTCTTTGTAATTTTTTGTATTTTACAGTTTTTCTACAATTGGTAATCAGGAGAAAAAGAGATGTAAAACCTTTGCTAGGTAGTGTACTAACCAAAGAAAATGCTCTGAAAAGTATAAGATGCTGATCTATGGATTGGACTCTTGTTTAAAATTATTTAAATATTCAAGTTACTTTAAACTTGTGTGGTACTAATGCGTTTGCCTTCTTTTGCCACCAGGGGGCAGATCGGGCCGTTCCTGTTCTGATCATTGGCATCCTGGTGTTCCTGCCAGGGTTTTACCACCTGCGCATCGCTTACTATGCATCCAAAGGCTACCGGGGCTACTCCTACGATGACATTCCAGACTTTGATGACTAGCACCTACCTCAGCCCTGAGGAGCAGAGTCAGATGGGACTGAGCTCAGCTTTAAGATACTGAGCAGAGACTATAGCTTAGGGCTAAGGAATTCTGCAGCTTGCAGATGCTTAACAAAACAATGGCCATGTTGTATGGGTCCATGGGAAGAGCTTACAATTAGCTAATTAGGGCACACCTCTATGTCTCATCTCCTGGCCCTGAAGCTGACAAGTTTTTCCACATGAACCTGTATCTTGGAAGAATAGCAATGTTAATTGGAGAAAGTGGGAGGTGGTTCTGTAGTGGGAAGTGTTGTTGCCACCACCCTTTTTAGAGTTGAGTATTCCTTTTAAATAGTCTTTATTATCAGTTTGTTCTTACAGTAAATGGAAGCACGCAGTATGTCTAATTTCTTATTACTAAGTAATTTATTTTGAAAATACATAAGTATCTTACCCCCTGTGCTAGTGGAAGACCTTGGCAAAATCAAATATTAGTGTGGGTGCATCTGAAATACTTTTTACTTGCTTTCTTATTCAGAGCAAGCAGGAATATCAACCTCAGAGCAAGTGTTCAAAATGTAAACACTTTCTCTGCTCACCATTCCTTGGCCAGCACTGATCTGGCTCACAATTAAGTTGGGCACCATATACCTTGTGGGGCACCAATTCTATCCTTTATAGATTAAGATGTTCTGTATGTCATGCCTTTAAGGACTAGACTTTTGGCTGTATTCTAAGGAAAGTGTAGGTAAGTGGTTGTTACTTAGCGTTTATAACCCCATTGTTAGCACCTTGTATTATGATATCCTTCTTCTAAAGATTGCAAGACTTGACTTGGATCCCTAGGGGATTAGGTTGCCTTAGTTTGCTTCTGTTTCCCCTTGCAAAAGTGACTTACGTTCAAAACAAAATGTCGAAATCTAAATCCTACACTTAAATGAGTTAACTTTAAACATATTTCAGAAAACATTTTAATGATTAAATGATACCTTAGATCCAAATACCCAGGACTACTTTTATTTTTAGACTAGTGGCCCGGTGCACGAAATTCATGCACATTAAAAGGGGATTAATTAGAGGAAATATTTTAATATTGCTATTTGCCCTTTCTCTAAAATAGAAGTGTCAGAGATTAAAGAAAATTAGTAAAATGTGTATGAAAATCTTCCTCCTGTCAGAGTCTGGGGTGCACCATGGAACCCAGAGTCAAGTCTTCAACTACCCACATGCACCTCAGAATCGCTTGAGACCCAAACCTGGGTGACCCCCCTTCATTGGGCTAGATCCAGACCCAGCCGGTCCCACCCTGTCAAGCCCTGCCAGTTGCAGGGGGGTGCAGCCTCAGATCCTCTGGGTGCCAGGGCAGGGGGGCACGGCCTGAGGTCCCCCATCAAGCCCTGCTGGGCAGAGGGAGTGGCCTGTGATCCCCCAGCCTAAGGTCCCCTGGCCTGGTGCTGGGGTGGAAGGCATGGCCTGAGGTCCCCTGTCAAGCCCCATGCAGGAGGTGGGTGGGCGCGCAGCCTCAGGTCCCTGCTGATTGCTCCTTAAGGCTCGTTATGGGAACTTAGCCTCAGCTGTGGGTGCAAATGGACCAGAGTGATGGTCAGTTTGCATATTCCCTCTTTATTATATAGGATAACTGGCATTGAAGGTCAGCCTGCTTTCCAGTCACTCTTTTACTCTGAGGTTGCAGATTGGCAACTAGAGTGCTGTTAGCTGGGATTTGGAGGGCTCTGGGTAGAGCAAGTTGAACTGGGGCAGATGAGTGTGTTGTTTTAGATGTCTGCTTGACATTCGAAAGGAGCTGTTGACAAGGCAGTTGCAATGCACAGGTTTGCAGTACAGGAAGGGGTCTAAGCTGGAGGTAGAAATTTGGGAGTCATTGTTGGGACAATATATCCAGGAGCCATGGGACTAGATGAGATCACCCACAGAATGCACATGGGAAAAAACACTAGAACTCAGGAAATGAGGGACAAAGCAGGTGACCTGAAGCAGCCTCCCAGGTTAGATATTTTGTTAATGGGAGGGTAGGTTGGGAAGTCCAGTAATCTGATTAAAGTTCTTTGGCCTTGGCAGTGAAGATGTGAGGAAATATTCAAAGCTCTGTCCTGGGCATTATTTGCAAAGCAAAGCTCAGACCAGGAGGCCTTTTTTATAAGGCTAATGATGCTATTCTTAAGGATAGGGAGGAATGGAACAGGAGGATATAAAGTAGAAAGTAATTATTTGGTTGGGGTGAGTAAACATTTGCTCCCTCACCCCATTTTCTAAAGTTACCTAATTAAGTTTCTTATATACCCTTTCAGAAACATTCTAAGTATGTATGTATATATCCTTTAAAAAAACACACACACACACATGGTCTCCCATTGTATAGTTTTAGAATTTTTTTCTACTTATCTTTTTAAATATATTTTTATTGATTTCAGAGAGGAAGGAAGATGGAGAGAGATAGAAACCTCAATGATGAGAGAGAATCATTAATCAACTGCCTCCTGTACATCCCACACACAGGGATCGAATCGTAACCAGGGCATGTGCCTTGACCTGGAATTGAACTGTGACCTTCTGGTTCATAGGTCGACGCTCAACTACTGAGCCATGCCAACCAGGCTCTACCTATTCTGTTTTGTATATCTTTCCATATCTGCAGAGATCAGCCACATTTTTTTTATTTACCTTACTTATTTTACCTGAGGGTATTTTTCCATATATTTTTAGAGAGAGTGGAAGGGGAGACAGTGGGGAGAGAGGGACATCAATGCGAGAGAGACACATGGCTTGGTTGCCTCCCTCAGGTATCCTGACCAGGACTGGGTATCACCAGGGCTGAGGATCGAGCCTGCAACTGAGGTATGTGCCCTTGACCAGAACCGAGCCCAGGACCCTTTAGTCCATAGGTCAACGCTCTATGCACTGAACCAAACCAACTAGGGCTTCAGCCACATTTTTTAAATGTAAATTATAAGTACAGTTTATCATGCTGTGCATGTTGTTATAGGGTTCTAAGAGTAGACACCATAAAAGTCAGATTCCTAGAGCATGAATTCTTTCTTGGATGTCCCCTGAGGGATGGTCTTCATTCTATTGGAGCATTCAGGCTTATAATTTCATTCTATTTGGAATTGTCACAGGTATACTGTTCATTAAGCCAAAATCAGAATCCCTGTAAATATGCGTTAACAGCAGTTGTATATTCTGGTGTTTTATAGAGAACATCCAGCCCAGCTGGCATGGCTCAGTGGTTTAGCGTCGACTATGAACCAGAAGGTCACAGTTCAGTTTCCCGGTCAGGGCACATGGCATGGGTTGGGGTGTGCAGGAGGCAGCCGATCAGTGATTCTCAGCACTGATGTTTGTATATCTCTCTCCCTCCCTCTCTGATATCAATAAAATTATATTTTTAAAGAAAGGAAACAGCTAGACCTCCACAATAATAGTGAATGTTTCTTGAACCCTTTGCCCAAAGTTGTGTCAAGCACTTACATTATGTATTCTATTTCATTTTAGTCTTTGGGGAAAATCCTGAGTTGGGTAAGAGTCTTAGGTAATAGATTGGATATTTGCAAGTCAAATTTAGGAGAAGCCTGAATTCACACTTAGCAGGTATGAAAGCCAAATGACTTTAGGGTCTGGACAAGTAAAGGAGTGGGAGGGGAGCATGCCCTGTGGTAGTAAGGATGAGTGTCAATCTCCAAATGTATAGTTTACCTAATAGTGGCTTTCTCTCCCTCCCCTCTACCCTGGCCTTTTTTTTTCTCTTTTTTTTTAAATACATTTTACTGATTTTTTACAGAGAGGAAGGGAAAGGGATAGAGAGTTAGAAACATCGATGAAAGAAACATTGATCAGCCACCTCCTGCACACCCCCCACTGGGGATGTGCCTGCAACCAAGGTACATGTTCTTGGCTGGAATCGAACCTAGAACCCTTCAGTCTGCAGGCCGATGCAGCCTGAGCCAAACTGGTCAGGGCTACCCTGGCCTTTATAGTGTTGGCCAAACCATGTGCCTTAGTCTTATAAGGATTTTCTTATTTGCAACAATTATGTCTCAAGTCTAAAAGTCCTCCCGCATTGCATCAGCTGTTCTACATGTGATGGCTATTCCAGACCCATTGACTCTGGATGAGCTTCCCCTGGTCAGTGTGCCATAAGCATTTTGACTGCTTTCTGCCAAGAATTATCAAGTGCTGAAGGTACAACAGGAAAAGATAAAGTTTGGTTAGTGAAGAGCAGAGTTTGCAAACTAGTGACCACAGATATTGGCCTTCATTTTGTTAAAAATGGCAAGGTTCACATTATCTTGATTTGGGGCTTTTCTTTGTTACTGAGAGACTACGACCAACTGGAGCAAGGTAGCCAAGCAGCTTTGGCTGCGCCGAATTCTCCAGTTCACCGCACTTCTCACCACTGCTTCGTTAATTTCATTCCCAACTCTGTTAATTTTCTTCATTAAGGGCCAAGTGTCTGATGGGCTGGTGCTTGTGGTCATTAGGTTTATTGAATGACGAACCAAAGCCAAGAGTGCATTTCCATCTCAGGACAATCCTGTGAGGTATGGACAGATGGGCTGGTACCATTTGATTCCGACTTTCCTAAATGACCCTCCGTCCCCTGCCTGGCAGGCCATCTACTCTTTAGAGTTGGTGCTGCTCAGTGAGTCAAGAACCGTGAGCTCAACTACTTGTGAGTCCCCTCCTCAGATCATGCAGTGCTCCTGCTAGCTGGCACAGAAGAACCTCCTGTTACTGGTGTGGTGAGAGAAGCTGGTAGGGGGACAATCATAGCCTTGACTTTTTGCTGACCTTCAAAGGGTCATAAACCAAATCAAGTCACTTTAGTTGCCTTGCTCTGTCATCTAAAATCCTCAGCCTGGCTGGTGTGGCTCAGAGGTTGAGAGTTGACCTATAAACCAGGAGGACACGGCTTGATTTCCGGTCAAGACACCTGCCTGGATTGTGGGCTCATCCACAGTAGGGGGGTGTGCAGGAAGCAGTGGATCAATGACTTTCATCATTGATGTTTCTATCTCTCCCTCTCCTTTCTGAGTTAAAAATCTATAATAATAAAAGCATAATATGCTAATTAGACTGGACGACCTTCTGGAAGAAGCTGGGGCTGAGGAAACCACGGGTCCCAGTGCCAGCAGCTGGGGGAAGGAAGGCCTACTCTTGCACGAATTGCATGCATTGGGCCTATAGTATCTATATATTTCTTTCCTGAGGCTTCATTCCTTGACTCCTGGTCTCACAGGTGTGATTCAGTCATGGTTTAGTGCCAGTGTGGGAAGGCATAGACTACAGCTGCAAGGTATTGGGAAAATTACCTCTTGGGCCTCAGTTTCCTCTTAAGAAGTGGCATAAAGCCAGTTCCTACCTCATAAAGTAATTGTGAGGAATGAATAAAACAATGTGGGGCTTGGCCGGGTAGCTCCGTTGGTTAGAGTGTTGTCCCAGCAAGCTAAGATTGCAGGTTCAATCTCCAGTCTGGGACAAAAAAGCATCAACCAGTGAATGCATAAATACGCGGAACAGCAAATCATTGTTTCTCCCTCGCTAAAATCAATAAAAGTTTAAAAAAAGAAACAGTGTGGGAGAGTGCTTTACACAGAACCTGGCATATGGTAACCACCCAGGAAATGGAAGCTGCTCTTTGAGAAACTGAAGGTCAGACTCTGGCTTCAAGCAGTAGTGCCCTGGTTGAACCTGAGGGTGAGGGGAGAGCCAATCAGGTTTCCCTGAGGCCAATCTGAAGAACCTTCTGCTCCATGACCAAACTACCCCAGAGCTAAGGACCCGAGCCAGCATGGCAGTCAGCCCCAGCCAAGGCAGGGCTGGAAGGTCCTCAACCCTGGCCCTCCTCCTCCAGTGTACAACTGGGTCTGGGAGGCTGTTGCTCCAGTCCTTCTCTGGAATAAGGGAATCGGGGAGAACCAAAGCACCCCACTGTAGCCAACATGGCTATAGAGACCCTTCAGAAAAGGCTGTGAAGACCAGGTAATGCAGTTGGAGCTCCATCAGACTAGCTCCCCCTGGACCTTGTTCTTCCCTCTCTGTTCTCCCCATGGTTCCCATTTTTACCTCTTTCTGCACTTCCTCTCCTCAGTCTTGCCCCTTTGCTTTTCAGAGTGGTCTGTGGACCAGCAGCATCAACATCACCTGGGGGCTCCTTAGAAATGCAGATCTTGGACTTGCCCCAGTCCTGCTAAATCAGAACCTGTGATTAACACGGTCTCCAGAGGGTCCATTGCATGTCAGTGTCTAAGAAGCACTGGTCTGGGGTACCCTGCACTTTCTAGTCCATTTCCTCACTTGGAGACTAGACCTCCTGGCAGCCAATAGCTGGGGGTGGGATGCACCTAAAGGTATAGCCCCTCCAGCCACCATTATTCTCCAGCTAAAATAGCAACTCCTGGGGTCTTGAGGAGGTTTCACAGAAATGGCATGGAAATAACGCAGGGAGCTTTGTGAAGGTGTTTTTTTTGTGAGCAATGATAAATCAGAACAATCCCTGAGGGTGGGGAGGGTCCATGGCAGGACTGGAAGCACACTTTGATGCTCTGAAGGCCAAGGGAAGGGAACAAGGTGTAATTTATGACCCAGTGAGTCGAGATATCTTTTCGCTTGGTTTCTGTGGGAGGTAGGCCTGGTGGCTCAGGAGTTTAGCCTGACCTGGAGGTGCTGGATTCCCTCCCCGTCTCTGACTGATGCCTCCCTATGTTCATTCCTCTCACTAATTTGAGAAGAGCAAATGCTGGAAAATGCTCCAATCTGAAGGATCAAGTTTCTTGGCCAAAATGCTAATCCTTTAAGAGGGTTTTCAGTTTGTTCTGAAACCACCACCCACATGACTAACCTCCTCATGCAACTGAAAAGATGGAAGCAGCAGAATCACCAGTATATCTTAGGAGGGTGTGTGGCCTGGCAGAAGTGAGAAAACAACTTGCACTGGGTGAGAGGCGTGACCATGACCAACTGGGGTAAGTCAGATCCCTCTCTAGATACAGCCATAGGCTCCTATCCCTGCAGCTGTGATCTGGACATTTGAAGACTCACTGACAGAGGACTTGCTGAGAGCTCACGGTTCCCTTTCTTGGGGATGTCAGAAAAATGCCGAGTTTTCCCCATTTAATGGTGAATGAAACCACCCACCGCGAGGCCTGGAGAGCCATGGAATGATGCTAGTGCAAGATCAAGGAATCCTGCTCTTTCTGAACATTGACTAGAGGTGATCTTCCACTGTGTTTCTCTCCCAGGGATGTGTACTCTGCCTCCAGCAAGGGGCTGGGGAGTCTTCTCTCTCCTTCAGACTTATCTCTTATCTGGTGGATTGGCAATAAAAGGAGTTAATTTGTCAAAGCACAGAGATTAGGACTTTGCAATCTTGAAAAACAAAGCAGGCATAAAGTCTATAAAGTCATATAGGGTATTGGCAGGGTGGACCCACATTTACTCACCAAGGCCTGGGTCACAGAACCTGATACTTGAAAGTACTTTGAGGGCAAAATATCTCTATTAAAACAAGTCAACTTAAATATTAACCAAAAAATAGACCATAGGGCTTTGAAAGCAGCTCTAAATACAATTAGGTCCTCTCCTCCACTTAACTGTTATCAGTCACAGCTGTAATCTAACCTTGGTCTGATCTCTGGAGTTTTATTTTAACTTGCCTTTTAATTCACCTTGAATTCTGCTTTTAAGTTCATCCATGAAACATTTTTTGGGCACTTACTATAGACTTTGCTAGATATCATAAAGGAGTCATCCAGCCCTAACCAGTTTGCCTCAGTGGATAGAGTGTCAGCCTGCAGACTGAAAGGTCCCAGGTTCAGTTCCGGTACCTTGGTTGCGGGCACATCCCCAGCAGGGAGTGTGCAGGAGGCGGCTGATCGATGTTTCTCTCTCATCGATGTTTCTAACTCTGTCTCTCTCCCTTCTTCTCTGTAAAAACTCAATAAAATATATTTTTCTAAAAGTCATCCACTTGCTTCAGAAGTTTGCAATTTACTTAAGGAAAAAAGATTCATACCCGAACTACCTAACAAGTAATATTAATAAACTAGAGGCCCAGTGGATGAAGGTCACCAGTTCAATTTCTAGTCAGGACAGATACCCAGTTTGGGTTCCATCGCCAGTCAGTTGAGTGAAAGAGGTAGCTGACTGATGTTTCTCATACTGATGCTTCTCTCTCTCTTTCTCTAAAATAAATGAAAACATTTTTTTTAAAAAGCTTGATGTCTTCATAAAGTAAACACATAAAATCTAATTCTTAAATTGACTTTTAGCCAATCCACTCATGTATATTTCATCTCTACCCCCACTTTTAGAGGTTACTTGGCATCACCAGTTCCCTGAGTTGGGGGGGGGGGGCGCTGTGCGAGTCTGTATTATAAACTCATGCTGTCTATGGTTTTTCCCCATTCCTCAGGACTCATCATTCTGTAATAATTGGGAATAAGGTCAGAGTGAGAGGGTCTGTCCAGTCTACTTGTCACTGAGCACATAAACTGCTCTCTTAGGACTGCCCGGGTTCTAGGGTCTGTGTTCATCCTGGGTGAAAGGATCCAAGCTGTCAATGTCACAGCAAAGCAATGCATAAACATTTTTTGTTTGTTTGTTTAAATATATTTTTATTTCAGAGAGGAAGAGAGAAGAAGAGAGAGATTGAAACATCAATGATGGAGAATCATTGACTGGCTGCCTCCTGCATGCGCATTACTGGGGATCAAGCCCAAAACCTGGGTATGTGCCCTTGACCAGAATTGAATCTGGAACCCTTCAGTCTACAGGTCGACACTGTATCCATTGAGCAAAACCGACTAGGGCTGCACAAATGTTTTTCTCTCATGTCTGTGCCACAAATGGAATGAAAAATGAGTTATGATTCTAGTACCTGAGCCCTGATCTTGTTTCTCTTGCTTCACACAGTCCTTGTTTGGCCCTGTTCTCATATACCTTCTTCCTGCTCTCCCGCATGTGTCCCCACCACAGGCCTTTTGCTGGTACTCATATTCCCTTCTCCACCAAACCCTTCCAGGGCCTAAAGTCTGCTGAGTTCGCACCACCCATATTCAGATGAGCTCATATCAACAGTGTCATCCCATGTGCTTAGCCTTCCATAAGCAGTGCACTCTCTCAGTTATTAGACCTGGTTCTTTGGCCCTTGCTCACACTTCCGCTGACCTATCCAACTTAGGAGACACAGGTACTACTTTATTCATTGACTTATATACCAAAAGTGCTCAATACATATGTTTTAGACACTCAACCAGGAATAGCTTCCCATCTTTTCAAACCTCAAATTTCCATTGGAAACACTGTTTTGTTTTTAAATTTAATTAGAACTAATTGTGTTTGAAGAAACTTTTTAAAAGAATTTTCTTTTAATTCCAGTTGTTCTTGAGACCTTAAAATCCCCTGGAATGTGCAGAGCCAGACCTGACAAAGATTAGGTCCTGGGGTTCAAAACCCTGTGAGTGACTGACAGTCTGCAATGAGGGTAGAAGGCATCAGGTCAAGGCATGGTTGTCTGTGGTCCAGAAAGGAGAAAGCTGTATGTTGAAATCTCTCTGGACATAGCCAAGACTGTGAGAGTGTCTCTGGTCATCTGCGGTCATCCCAGGGTTTTCCTGCTATGTGGTCATTCTCCGGGCTTTGAAAAATAATACTTTAATTTTTAAAAATAAGAAATTGTGCTAAGATTACAGACCCCCCCCCATTAACAGTATGCCATTGTATTCCTCCAGAAAATAGTGCATATGTAACAATATGTATAGATGCTTTTTAAACCCTTTTCATTGTGAAATATAATACCCATACAGAAAGGGACATGAAACATAAATGTATGGCTTAAACAATTATCATAAAAATGAAAACTCAAGGAAGCACCTCCCAAGTCAAGAAGCATGACATGGGTATCCTGGATGGATGGGGCAGCATGGGCAGCATGGTAAGAGGTAACAGAGCAGATGTGGTCTGAGAACTGGCTGACTTCTTTATGGCTGCTAGGTTGTAATAGATGGATCTAAGCGGGCGATGTAGGCAGGTGAGATCTTGGAGACTTCTCTATGCTGTGGGAAAGAGTCTAGCCTATTGGAGGTCTAGCCCTTTTCTTCACAAATAAGTCCAGAGAAAGTAAAACTTTTCTTCTCTGACAAACCAACTAGGGCCAGATAAATGTTTTAAAAAGTACACACCAAATTCACTTATGAATGTTCATCTTTAAAAAAAATATATATATATATATATATATATATATATATATATATATATATATGTATTTCTATTTATTTCAGAAGGGAGATGGAGAGAGAAAGATAGAAACATCAATGATGAGAGAGAATCATTGATTGGCTGCCTCCTGCATGCCCCCCACTGGGGATCAAGCCCACTACTCGGGTATGTGCCCTTGGCTGAAATCGAACCTGGGACCCTTCAGTCTGCAGGCCAACACTCTATCCACCGAGCCAAACCAGCTAGGGCTGAATATTGATCTTAAAGTTGTAAGAATTTTTAAGATCAAATACAACTGTGAGTTAAACACAGGCAAAGTCAAAAGGTATATTAAGAAAATCTATTGTGTACTTCATTACCTTAATAAGTTAAAGGAGAAAAATTATATGACCCTCTTGACAGATGCCAAAAAGGCATCCTATATAATAAAAGAGTAATAAGCATATCGACTGAATGGCAGAGCAACCAGTCACTATGACCCACACTGACCAACAGGAGAAAGACGCTCAACACAGGAGCTGCCCCTAGCCCTCAGGCCCCGATCAACTGATTGGAGCCTGCCAGCCAACCTCTTCGTCTCTTCCCCCTGCTGGCAGGCTCCTGTCACCTGATGGTGAACAGGGAACTGGTGGTGGGTGGTAGGTGGTGGTGGGGAGCTGGGAAGATGGCCCTGATCGCAGGCCAGACCTAGGGACTGTACCTGTGCACGAATTTCGTGCACTGGGCCTCTAATTAGATAAGATTGTGCATCTATTCCTGATTTAATAAAACAAATCTCTCTAGCCAACTTCATATAGATAGATCTTAACATTATTAAAAAAAACTCAATAGCAAATGCCATACAGTAAAATACCAGATGCTTTTCTATTAAAATCAGCAAATAGGTCAAGGTACTAATATTCGTCATTCTGGTTAAATAAAGCAAAAGCAGACATCAATCTTAGTTCATAGACTCAAGTTTGGAAGGCGTTCCAACTTTTTCTGTTTTTTCTGCTTTTTAAAATAGTTCCATTGAAGCCCTAGCTAGTGTGGCTTAGTTAGTTGAGCATCATCCTGTGTCAGTTCGATTCCTGATCAGGGCACATGCCCGGGTTTCGAGTTCAATCCCCAGTCAAAGTGCATGTGGAAGGCAACCAATAAATGTTTCTCATGTTGATGTTTCTCTTTCTCCTCCCCTTCCTCTCTCTCTACAAATCAATAAAAATAAGATTTTGAAAATAAAATAGCCCTGTGCTGGGGTGTTTCTCAGCATCTAGAAGGGTTCAGGAATCTGGAGAAGGGCTGCGAGCAAATTAAACTAGACATGAAATATACATTTGGAATACATGGGGGAGCCAGGGAAAGCTTAGTTCTAGTGACCAAACTCTCTCCGAATCTGAATGAATCTGAATCTCGGAATCTCTGGACCCAAGGCTTTTTATTCACACATTTTTGCCCTAAAGCAAAGCAAACACATATCAAGGGTAAAGTTTAATAAACAGTAAGATTATCAGTTGGGGGAACTGCCCTTAGCTGTCTGGCAGCAGGCAATAATATATGCAGATTTTCAGGTTTGAGGAAATGCTTTCAGCTATTTCAGCCACAGGTAATAAATGATTCAGCCCTGCTGAATATAGAAGCCCATTAACCTTTTGAGGACTTCTTACATTTATTATGACATGCTGGAATTAGCCTCCAGCAGCCCTGGCTGGGGTCCTCAGTTGGTTAGAGCATTGTCCCAATAGGCAAAGGTTGCAGGCTTGATCCCTGACATACAAGAAGCAACCAAGGAATGCATAAATAAGTGGAATAAAAAATCAGTGTGTTTCTTTCTCATTTCCTCTCTCTCTGAAATCAGTAAAAAAAAAAATTTTTAATTTAAATTATTCCCTTGAATTTCAATCATGAGTCAGCATTCCCTCAGGTGATTAAAATTTACTCTGTCATTATGAGTATATCCTTTCCTGCCAGGTTTGTCATCTCTGTTGGAGAACGGGGGTCCAGTAGTCTCAGGGTCCCCAGGGAAGGAAGCATCTGGCTATTGTGTGTGTCCACACTAGCATTTTCTGAGATGTACTTTATTTTGTTTAGACCACAGGTGTCAGTCTATACAGGTAGCTGTTAGGGTCGCCGGAGGAGGAATGCACCAGGCCGAAAGGGGTAAAGAACTATGAATTTGTTAGGTCATCTGGAACACCAGATGGGCTGAGCCCGAAAGTGGTGCCAGTGCCCAGGGATGAGTCGTCAAAGATTTTAAAGGACTTGAGGTGGACTTTTTCTTGACAGAGAATTCTCTAGGCCAGTCCTGAGGGGACAGATAATGGTCTCAGCAAGTGGGATATGGTCTTCGCAAGTGAAATGTGGTCTAAGCAACAAGGAATGTCGGTTGTGAAGCTTAAAGGTCACTTCCCGGGGGAGTGGGTGTTGTTTCAATTATTTGATCAGACCTAACAATAGCTGTGGTGTTGTCCCTTATTCTCAGCAGTACGTCTTCTTGAGGTCCCTGTCTCTCAGCTCCTTTTGCACCCCACTTGGGTACATGAGAGTATGTGGTGGCTCAACTGCCTACCTAGTGAGTGTCCAAGGTTCTTTACTGCCTTTAGGCTCCTTCCGAACGCTTAAGAAATTATTCTGCGGCAACCAGTCCCATGATGGGGTGCGTGGGAACTGTGTGGGCTGTCTCCAATCCAGCTGTCCAGCTCTGCCTATCATAGCCTTTTCATTTCTCAAAGAAATGAGAGGAACTTGCTGCTTCCCAGGCTCTACTTAAAAAAAGGGCGTGGGTTCCTTCCGATTCCAATTTCCCAGTCTGTCAAGGATATCACTTGTTCTCCTGTTGGCAGCTTTCCCCTTCCACTCCCCGCCCCCTGCCCTCCATTTATGGCAATGCTTGGGCTTCTGGGGGAGGGGCACAGGATGTGGGGGACACTGAAATTTTCAACCGACTTGCTTCCTTCTAACTCCTCTTTTCTCTGAGTCCAGAGCATTTCAGTTAATCTAAAGCACCAAACCAAAGCACAGGAACTAAAGATCAAACAATCTGTGGTGAAGATAATTTCATTTCACTTCCAATTGTCACAGACTAATGTTTTTGACCTATACACTGTTCAACGAGTCTGCCGATCCTGCATTTGGATATTGTGGCAACATCAAATGGCTATGAAAGTTTCTAAATTCTTGCCTCAATATCTGTACTTAACTCATAGGCAGTGAGGAAGAGCTCATGGACCAGCAGTGGTCCAGAGGTCACACTGACTAACCTGATATAAAGGCTCAGTCACCTCATCTGCTCTTCCAAGTCTGATAAAGAAATTCAAAATGGAAAATTCCAAAAACTTGACTTTCTTTTCCTGTGCATTCTTCTGTGTCATCCCTTCCCTAAGCCAGTAGGCAGAGAATACTGCAGCTGCTGCCAGACTGGAGAGAAGTGGTCTGGAGTTCAGAGAAAATAGTGGAAATGAAAATTGTACAGTTAACACAACTGTAGTTTCACTCTTGCTGCAGAAATCAGAAGTATAAAAATGTTTTTAAATGAAGATTAGAGACCAATTATAATTTGTAAATAAATACCAGTAGAATGCAACCTACAAAACCTAAGAGATTGCCAATAAGAGAGTTCAGTTGACTGAATAGTAACAAATTGTTAAAGGAAGAAATATTCAAACCTATAAAGAATTTTTGTGAGTTTATTTGAGCCAAACTGTGGACAATTGCCAGGAAGCAGAGTCTCAACGTATTGAGATAATGCTGTGGAGAATGGCAGTTTTTTACGTTGTTTTATAAATTACAATTAAAAGAGGAAACTTTTTTCATAGTGGGTTGTGTGAAATTCATTTGTGATAGATAGATTAGGGAGGTGGGAGAAAGCAAAGGAGGGATGTCGCCTATGGGGTTGGATAAAAAGTAAAATGATTGACACATGCTTCTTTTACATAGGTGGGTGCTGGCTACCTTGGTGTTAGCAATCAATAATTAACATGATAATAACAATGAGGAAATTTTTGGTAGCCCAGATGCATTGGTTGTGACCTGAGAGATCTGGAAAAAGGGAAGTTACAAGTTATCCTGACATTCCAGAGTATGTTATCATAGATTCAAAAAAGACAATAGGCTCAGTTAAGAGCAAAGTTGATCTTTGTCAGGGAAGATATTGGCCTAGAATTGACTACCCACCATAAATTGCTTTTTAATTTAAAAAGTTTTAATTTCAGCCTGAGCATGGCTCAGTAGTTGAGCTTCAATCTATGAACAAGGAGGTCACAGTTTGATTCCTGGTCGGGGCACATGCCTGTGTTGTGGGCTCCATCCCAAGTGGGGACATACAGGAGGCAGCCAATCAATAATTCTCTCTCCTTGTTGATGTTTCTACCTCTTGCTCTCTCTCCCTTCCTCTCTGAAATCAATATATATACTTTAAAAAATTTAATTTCAGACCATTCTTTGTGGTTACTCTAGGTGTCTGGGTTTGCAAGGCCATGCAGACCTTGCCTGAGCTAGTCAGGTTGGCATGTGGCCCCTTTTCTTTCACACAACTCTACTGAAATAATGATTAGAAAATATAAAATTAGAGTCTCATTCATTATGAAACAAGAGATTTGGAGATCAAATTAATAGAAAGTCACTGAATAAAGTTGAAAAAAATCACAAAATCTTACTGAGGCACTTGACTTAAAAAAGATTTTATTAAAGTAGTAAATACTATATTGTAAAGAGATGCATTCCATTCTAATAAAAATCACATAGGAGGGGTAGAGAGGACTTGACAAAGTGATTCTCAAATCTGTCTAGAAAGTAAAGGCATGATAATAGCCAGAAAACATTTCAAAGAAGACTCTTGAGCCATAGCTGGTTTGGCTCAGTGGATAGATTGTCAGCCTGTATACTGAAGGGTCCCGGGTTCAATTTTGGTCAAGGGCACATGCTTAGTTGTGGGCTTGATCCCCAGTAGGGGGCATGCAGGAGGCAGCCAATCAATGAAACTCTCTCATCAGTGATGTTTCTATCTCTCCTTCTCCCTTCCTCGAAATCAATAAAAAATATATATTTAAAAAAAAAGAGAAAAAGAATCTTGAAGGAGTACTTACGTTAGGGGCAGAAACAGAATATTGGGGACTAGCTATAATTATAAGAAATATTAATTATGCTCTGTAAATCATAATTGTTTTGCTCTGATTAAAGAAAGCACCTTCTAACCTGGCTGGGAATTGTACGAGAGACCTAGTAAACCTTGGAATGAGGTCCATTCTCATCCAAGAACTGCCTATTATCATGGCAGAAACAATGGAGGTACTCACTCTGCCCTTTTCAAACCCCCAACCCACATTCCCCGCATACTTACTAGTATTCTTATTCCTTTTGCTACTTCCCCAAGTATCTTTGTCTTACCTAATATAAGCAGCTGACTTATTAGGGGGAGGGGCTAGAGAGCAGATTTTTGTGGATGACCTCCTGCTCTCCCATACTGTCAACATTATTGGAATAAGTGTTCATATATGATTCAACCCTGTCTCTGCTTAATTGGCTCAAGTAGTGACAGGTAGTCCATGCCCGTTAGTTGTCCAGTCTCACTTACCCTCGTGGATATTAAATGGCATTATAAAGCTACAGAAATTAAAACAGGGCAATTCTATACAAGCATCAAAAGAGAAATCAGTGGAACAGAAAGACTACCCAAAAAGAGTCCTAATATTAATTAAAAATTTAATATATGACATATGGGCAATTAAAATCACTAGAGAAAGGATGGCTTGTTTAATAAATGGCATTAGAACAACTGATTAACAAATGTTTGTGGTTACTTTGGGTTGATGCCTCAGCTAGACAGGCTCAGTTCTCCCGGGTGTCTGTTTGTATTGTACCTCCTCATGCCTTTAAGCTGAGTGTTGCTGTGTGACTTTCATTGGCCAATGAAATGAGTTTGAGTGATGCCTCTCTTCTGAGAAGAAAATTGAAGAGCCAGGTGAAGGAACTGGGCTTTGGCCTCCCATTCTAGTCTTTGACTACAGGCCATGGGGAAGCGGAACTTCAAAACACTCAGGCACTTCCTTGTGAAGGTTGCTGGTGGCAGCCATCCACAGCAAAGATGGCAGGAGGTAGGTGCACAGAGCTGGTCAAAGGTGGGCCTTCACCAGAGTCTACTGCAGGGCGGGCACGGCCAGATCTGCTGTGAAAGCTGATGCCACATAGGCAGGCCCAGGGAATAGTACCCCCTGAGTTGCTGCCAGAAATGCACACAAAGGAATAGATGGCAGGTGTGGCATAAGGGGCAGCCCACCATGGTCCTGGGAGAATGTAGTTGTGGAAATGAGAACAGCATAATGTGGGGTTGAGGGTGTGGGAAATGCTCACCTGTTTGAATCCAAAGGTCAGACTCTGAGACAGAAAATATGGTGAAAATGAGACTTTTAATAATAGGTTTCATGAACGGGTGTCTTTGGTCATAGGCACACCTGGTGCAGTAAGCATAGCCCATTTACTTAGTCCCTCCTCTGGTTCCTCATTGGCTGAGTACTATTGGGTCACCTGTTTCCTCATAGGTGGCCTAGGTCCAGCTGTATAACCTAATGGGCCACTTTTAAAAAATTGGGCTGAGGCCTTTCTAGCAGCCTCCACCTCCCCTGTCTAGCTGAGGCAGACACCTTGGGGTTTCCACCATGAGGTAGGCCTACATGCACAGTTCTTTGTTCCTCTTCCCTCCTGCCTACATTCTGTTTGCCCTGGGGATAGTCAGTAAATTCCATCAAAAGCCAACCATGCTGGAGATGGATCACAGAGGTCCATTTCCTACACTGGGGACAAGGAAACCCATTTCCAGCTTCCCCCATCTTGGTATATCAGCCCCCAACAATCTAAGCCTCTGACTTGCCTGTCTCTGAGCTGGCAGCCTGCTCACCCAAGTTCTGTGAGCTGCTCTTCACCAGGTCCCAGGGCTGACACTGGTGCCAGGCCTCGGCCCCAACCTGGCTCCAGCTCTGATCCTCCAGCAGCTCCCTGACATCATCCTGGAGCTGGTAGCCTGAGCACCAAAGCCAAGACCCAAGGAAGAAAGCATCAGGCCCTCAGGCTGGCTCACCCAGGGGCTCTGCCTCCGTTTGCACAGGAGTTGCTGGCAGCACTGTATCCAGATATTCTCACTGGGTTCGTGTGCCCAACCGTAGGCACTTCCCTTCCCCAGCCTGTGACCTTCCTGGGAGAATTGCCCTGGAGTTTCTGGGCCTGTTCTGTAAACACTGGAGTTTACATCCTCCAGGCAGCCCTTAATCAGTGAGTGACAGTATGGGAGAAGGAAAGTCTGGTTTTCATGCTTGGAAACAGGATAGTCCGGGGGCATGATGGAAACTAACAGCAGTCAAACGCATTCTTCAAATTATTATAATTACTTAAAAATTTAATATTACTTGACATTATTTTAACAATTTTGCATCTTAATTGGCTTGGCTCAGGGGATAGAGCATTGGCCAGTGGACTAACGGGTCCTGGGTTCGACTCTGGCACATGCCCAGGTTTCAGGCTCCATCCCCAATAGGGGGCATGCAGGAGGCAGCTGATTCATGATTCTCCCTCTTCATTGATTTTTTAAAAATATATTTTTATTGATTTCAGAGAGGAAGGAAGAGGAAGAGAGAGATAGAAACATCCATGATGAGAGAGAATCATGGATCCGCTGCCTCCTGCAAGTCCTTCACAGAGGATTGAGCCCACAACCCGGGCATGTGCCCTTGATCAGAATCGAACCTGGGACCTTTCAGTTTGCAGGATTCTCCTCCCTACATTCTGTTTGCCCTAGGGGATAGTCAGTAAATCTCTTTCTCTTTTGAACAGTTTATCTCTTTTTCTCTGAAATCAGTAAACACACACTGACACACACACACACACATATACACTTTAAAAAGAATATATTAGATAAGCAAAAAGGAAAAATATCTACCTGCAAACTCACCATGCATAGGTAAATAAACTTTCATATACATATAAAGCACCTTTTATATTTTCTGTATATTTTTCTCTAAATTTTTCTGTATATCTTTCTGTATAGATACATATTGGTATCTATATCCAAATTGCAATATATATCACTATACAAGTCTATATATCCTTATGTATATATTTGTGCCTGTCTTTCTCCATCTCCCTGTCGCCACATATCGGCTCCTGTATCTGCACCTGTCTGTGTATTTGTGTTCTTCTCTTGCCCCTGCTCGACAGTGAACACATACAGCCCCGTGATGCATTCTTCCTGAGCCAGGACCGTCACTAATGGCTAGAGTCAAATATATCCCCAGTTCCAAGTTTCACCGTCACTTCTGAAGCATCTAAGGATATGATCATCTATCTATTGTATACCTCCTGGCAACCACTTTGTTCCATTCTCCTGAAAAAAGGGCATTGTCAGCTCCCCCCACCCCAAAAGGAAAAACAGATGAGCAGGAAATCCCACACATCTTCTGAGAAGGCTTTTTCTCTTCCTCTGCTGCACTTGCCCCAGAGCAACCAACAACAATAACAAGGAACAAAACCTGCCAGGTTTTCTGCAGATATTTGTTGAGTCTTGTCCCACTCACTAGTGAAATACTGCTTTCCACCTGGATGAGTGGAACCACTGTGGTGGAAGAATGCCACCTGTCACCTGCCACAGCCCTTAGCTCACCTGGAACGAATACGGCCGAGTAAGTGAGCTGGGCTGTGCTCTCACAGTGAGATTTCAGGTGATCAAGATAACTTCCTTTGGTTCTCTTCCTTCCCTATATCACATCCCCACTTTCTCCTGGAATCACTTCCAAACAAACTACTCGTACCCAGAATCGACTTTTGTAGGAATTCAGACTGAGACCAGCTACAGGTCAATGGGAGCATCCAGAAACTTTGAACGGGATTCGATTGAACTGTTTGCAGCTGGGAACCCTGGAAGTCAAGGTAGGAGATTGGAAACAAAGAGGTCAGAGGGGCGACAAACAAGTTCATGTCCACAAGGGGTGGTGAGAGCTGACCCAGGTCAGTGTTGTTCTGTCTGATCCCAGAAACACTGAAGGTGTAAACCAAGTGAATCATAGGTCTGAGTAACAGGAAGGAAGTTATTTGGGTATGTTCTTTGGGTTTTTTAAGTGTGTTTTTAAGTTTTTACTTATTGGTTTTGAGAGAGAGAGAGAGAGAGAGAGAGATTTGTTGTTCCACTTACTTATGCATTCGTTGGTTGATTCTTGTGTGTGCCCTGATTGGGGCTCTAACCTGCAACCTTGGAGTATCTGGAAGATGCTCTAACAGGGCTGATGTTTTTGTTTTTAACGAAGTGCAGTTTTATGTGCTTCCTCATCTTGCCATTTCTGGGATGCGCCAAAATCTAGGAGGACAAAGAAGCATTTCACATCTTTCATCAGGGAATACAGTGACTTCCGAGAAGAGCGACTCCACCCTGACTGGCTGGTGGAATGGCCCAAGGCCAGTCCCAGCCCCATCAGAAGAAGGCCTGCCAGTGCGGCAATGATGTGTCACCTACTTGGTTTGCTGCCTATGACTGGCTCTTTCTGGGCAAGGCTGTGAGGTTTTGCAGTCTGGGCTGGTGTGAGTGTGTGGGCAGAATGGAAATGGGGGTGAGGGCAAAGCCTGAGCAGAATGCCAAAGCTGGGAAACTTTGTGGGCCCTTTCCATTACACGGTGGGCCCTCTCCACCCTTGCTCAGGTCAGCCCCTGCTTCTCTGGTCCTCACAGGGACAGAGATTTCCAATACAGTCCACTGCCAGCATGGCACTGCCCATTTCCATTGCAGCTTTGAGCTGGCCTACAATTGTGGCATCTGGCATGGAAGGGATGTGGCCTGTTCCCCACAAAACTGGTGAGTCACAGCATATGTGTCCAGTCTGTGGGCTGGTCACCTTCTCTCATTCAGCTGGATCCTGCCTCAGAGCCCAGTCATTAGATAGGCCCTGACTTGAACCCAGTTTTCCAGAAGCATTCCCACCCACTTGTGTCCAGGGAAACTGGGACACTGCTGGTGGTAAGAGACCTCTGCTTTGCCCGGTGGTGTGGCACAGTTGTTGAGTGTCAACCTGTGAACCAGGAGGTCACCACTAGATTCCAGGCCAGGGCATGTGCCCAGGTTGCAGGCTGGATCCCCAATGGGGGCCATGTAACAGGCAGCTGGTCAATGATTATTATCATTGATGTTTCTATCTCCCTCTCCCTCTCCCTTGCTTTCAAAAATCAACAAAAAAAATTTTTTTTTAAGAAAAAAAAGAGAGCGAGACCCCTGCTCTGGCCCCTTCTAGGCCCAGGCAAACAGGCCACACCCACTGACCCTCCTCTGCCCCCTCCCCTCTAGGAGACCATCAGAGCAACCCTTCTGCCCATAACAAAGGCCATTGGGAAAAACAAAAAACAGCCACGAAAGTCAAAGAAATAGAGAATTCTCTGTTCTAGTTCCCCAAAAGCACCAGGCTCATTGCTCCTGACAGCTGGTGTCTCAGCCGGTATTGGAGCCTGTGCCGTTCCCTTTCTAACACAAGTCATCCTACTCACGGGTCAGCCCAGTCTGTTAGGAAACCAGTCCTTATAATGAAGCCAAACTTGCTTTCCTATAATATTTTCTATCTTTTCATATGTTTACTGGGCATTTGTATTTCATTCACAAATATCTTTTTTTCCTAAATTTTCAAATTTATTGCTATAAAGTTGTGCCTAGTATTTTTTCTGTTAGATATCTATACATTGTTCTTTTTATTGAAAACGTTATTTTTATTGTCTCTTTTTATTACTTGATAAGACTTTTTTCAAAAGTTCGTTTTGTTGTTTTTCCTTTTTTAAAATAATTTTAAAAAAATATATTGTATTAATATTTTACAGAGAGGAAGGGGGAGGGGTAGAGAGAAACATTGACCAGCTGCCTCCTGCACACCCCCTATTGGGGATGTGCCCACAACCAAGGTACATGCCCTTGACCGCAATCAAACCTGAAACCTCTCAGTCCGCAGGTCGATGCTCTATCCATAGAGCCAAAGTGGCTAGGGCTGTTTTTCCTTTAATGAATTAGCATTTGGTTTGATTGGTCAAGTTTATTGTTGGGTTTTGTTTTCAGTTTATTTATTCTGCTTTTGTCTTGAATAATTCCTGCTTAGACCTCCTTTGGATTTATTTTGCTACTGACTTGCTAGTTTCTTAGGTTGAACACTTCATTCAGCCCTGGCTGGTGGTGGCTCAGCTGGTTGGATGCTGTCCTGTTTGCTGAAAGGTTGCCGGTTCCATTCTGGGTCGGGGCACAGGCTTGGGTTGCAGGTTCAGGTCCTGATAGGGGACATGCAGGAAGCAGCTGATGGATTTCTGTCTCTCTGTCTCTCTCCCTTCCTCTATTACTAAAACTCAATTTTTAAATATGTAAAAAAAACACACACACACACACACACACACACAAAACTTGCCTGGCTGGCATGGCTCAGTGGTTGGGCATCAACCTCTGAACCAGGTGTGGCCTGGGGTTCATTTCTGGAGATGTTTGAATCTTTCAGTGTCTTTGCTTAGCAAACCTATGAAGTCAACACAGTGCTCATCAGACTGCAGGGAGCTGGGCACCTCCCCTTTTTGCCCTGGAGATTGTGCTTCTCTTTACATGTTTCAAAGGTAGCTTTTCTTTTCATAGCCCAGAGCATAAGTTAAAGCGCCAAGCTAGTGTTCCCCATACTGTGTTCTAGGGAACACCAATCCTGTAGATGTTAACAGGAAGAGTTCCACTGGGGAGTACTGAATGAATCAGAACTGACAAATGCGGGCACCTCAGAGCTTCTGTATTACTTAGTGTGTTGACTGACTTTTTTTTTTTTTTAAACATATTTTATTGATTTTTTACAGAGAGGAAGGGAACAGGATAGAGAGTTAGAAACATCGATGAGAGAGAAACATTGATCAGCTGCCTCCTGCACATCTCCTACTGGATATGTGCCCGCAACCCAGGTACGTGCCCTTGGCCGGAATCGAACCTGGGACCTTTCAGTCCGAAGGCCGATGCTCTATCCACCGAGCCAAACCGGTCAGGGCATTGACTGACTTTTAAGAGGAGGAAAAAGCACCGTTGTGTTTCTCAAACCAATATGGAATTGCAACCCTTCTGTAGGGCACAAGGTTAATGCTCCACAACAGACACTGTGTGCCACGCTGCCCAAAGCCCTATTTTCAAATATACTTCTATGAAGCCTTTTATTTGCCCGTTACACAAATTTTATGCAGTCCAGTGTTAGAGTCAGTCTTTCACTCCACCCTCTCAACGTGCATGTACACAATCTAGTGTTTCTGCTGCTGCTCTGGGATTGTTACTGTCGCAGGTCAGATCAGCCTGCTACCCGTGTTCTCATGCGATGCACGGATAAGCACTTGGAAAGGACAGGACCAAGGACAGAGCCTTGCAGTGTGCCTCCGAACAGGGAAGACACGCACTGTTCATCCGTGGAATGCTTTGATTAGTAGAAACTGCCCAAACCAGCACTTGTCAGACTTCTTGGTGCAGGTGAGTCACCTGGGAATATTGCTAAAACGCAGAATTTGATTCAATGAGTTTGAAGTGGGGTCCGAGGTTCTGCATTTGCAACGAGCCCCCAGGTGTTGTTGACCTGCCAGTCCTAGGACTATGTTTTGAGTACAAAGTATTAGAGCGCAGAGTTGAGAAGGAGGTTGAGGCAACATTTCTGCTCAGTGGGAAAGTATGCCATGATTCATTAGTAATGTCTGCCACGAAGAGGAGCAAGCTGGGAATATATGCCATCTTTGCCCTATAAATCTCTTCGTTGAAAATGATTCAAGACAGGAGAGAGAATATATTATTCATACCATAGAATGTTATACAAGCATGAAGATGGCTCTTTATATTCTAGATGGCCTAAATTCCAAGATATAATATTATAGTATTTAAAAGGCAAGGCTGGAGAATAACCTATACACACTCTGCCATTTGTGTGAAATAATCAATAAACATATACTCTCTGACACAATACCAAAAATTGATAAAGCTGTGGAAAAAGGGAACATTCTTACACTGCTGGTGACAATGTAAACTGGTATAATCACTTTGGAAAACTGGCATTATTATTAAAATTGAATACATTATACTTTATAACCCAGTGATTCTCTCTGGATAGACACATGTGAGAAATTCATGCATCTCTCCACCAAGACCCATGGACAAGAATATTCACAGCAGCATTTTTATGTAACAGCCCCAAATCAAAAATGACTCCAATGTCCCTCAAGAGGAAAATGGATAAATTGTAGTAAATTTCTAGTGAAATACTACACAAAATAGCATCATTTTGCTTATACGTAGAATCTGTAACAGACATTATTTCATCCAATAATAGAATAACAAATAATAGAATGACAAAACTACATTTAGTGTGGTTGAATATCACAAACAAAATGTTGACTGAAAGAAGCAAGAGACATGTCCTAACCAGTTTGGCTCAGTGGATAGAGCGTCAGCCTGTGGACTCAAAGGTCCCAGGTTCGATTCCGATCAAGGTCACCCCCTACCCCATTCGATGTGGGAGGGCACTGGAGCTAGAATATTAGGAGGCAGGGATCTCTGGGGACCATCTTGGAGACTGTATATCATACTAATACCATTGTAATTAACGTAGTTATTAATAACTAGTGGCCCAGTGCATGAAATTTGTGCACATTAAAAGGGGATTAATTAGAGGAAATATTTTAATATTGCTATTTGCCCTTTCTCTATAATAGAAGTGTCAGAGATTAAAGAAAATTAGTAAAACGTATATGAAAATCTTCCTCCTGTCAGAGTCTGGGGTGCACCATGGAGCCCAGAGTCAAGTCTTCAACCACCCACGTGCACCTCAAAATCGCTCAAGACCCAAACCTGGACGGCCCCCCTTCATTGGGCTAGATCCAGACTCGGCCAGTCCCACCCTGTCAAGCCCTGCCAGGTGGGGGGTGCAGCCTCAGGTCCTCTGGGTGCCAGGGCAGGGGGGCATGGCCTGAGGTCCCCCATCAAGCCCTGTTGGGCAGAGGGAGTGGCCTGTGATCCCCAGCCTGGTACCAGGGCAAGGGGCACAGCCTGAGGTCCCTTGGCCTGGTGCTGGGGTTGGGGGCACAGCCTCAGGTCCTCTGGCCTGGAGCCAGGGTGGGGGGCATGGCCTGAGGTCCCCTGGCCTGGCACCAGGGAATAGGGTGCAGCCTGAGTTCCTCTGGCCTGGTGCCAGGGCGGGGGGAGCAGCCTGAGGTCTCCTGTCAAGCCCTGTGGGTGGAAGGCACGACCTGAGGTCCCCTGTCAAGCCCCATGCAGGAGGTGGGTGGGCATGCAGCCTCAAGTCCCTGCTGATTGCTCCTTAAGGCTCATTATGGGAACTTAGCCTCAGCTATGGGTGCAAATTGACCAGAGTGATGGTCAATTTGCATATTCCCTCTTTATTTTATAGGATAGGAAAGGAGCAAAGGAAAGACCAAATTTTTTTTAAAATATATTTTATTGATTTTTTACAGAGAGGAAGGGAGAGGGATAGAGAGATAGAAACATCGATGAAAGAGAAACATTGATCAGCTGCCTCCTGCACACCTCCCACTGGGGATGTGCCCACAACCCAGGTACATGCCCTTGCCCAGAATCGAACCTGGGACCTTTCAGTCTTCAGGCCAATGCTCCATCCACTGAGCCAAATCAGCTAGGGCAAGGCCAATGTTTTTAGGCATGTTATTTGTGCAGCTCTGCCAGGAGCTATCCATCTATTCCCCATAGGTCCTTGGGGGAAGGGACTGAACAGGGTGGAGAATAGATGCATCCTAGTCAAGTCTGGGTGACATAGGAAAGGTACTTGTCTATCAGTCACACTTGGAAACAGGTCATTGGCCAGAGTAGGCCTAGCCACTGCAAACAGAGGAAGATTTGAGATATTTAATCTCCTTCACAAAGGAGTTCCATTTCTTGACTCCTGGCACTCTTGGTTTGCTCTTGGTTTCTCTTGGCATCCTCTTGGCTCCCCTGCATTCGTCCATACCATGTGGACCCCACACACAATGGACTAATGGATTACAACTAGTCTGCTGCTAAACTGAACCCAATCCTGACATGGAACAGAAACTTAGAATCCTGGCTTTGATTTTAGCTCTACTGAATCCCCACCTGCATTTTTCCAGGACTAGATCAAGGGAAGTGGAGCTTTGGAAACCCAGGGATGTAATTTTCCACAAATAAAAATCACTCATCCTCCAGTGCCAATCTCAGAAAACTGCTTTGTGCCCTAGCCACTTTGGCTCAGTGGACAGAGCGTCAGCCTATGGACTGATGGGTCCCAGATTCAATTCCTGTCAGAGGCATGTACCCGGGTTGCAGGTTTGATCCTCAGTAGGGGCCACGCAGGAGGCAGGTGATCCATAATTCTCTCTCACCATTGATGTTTCTGTCTCTCTTTCCCTCTCCCTTCCTCTCTGACATCAATAAAATATATATTAAAAACAAACAAACAAACAAACAAACAAAAACAGAGACCAAACCTATGCATAAAGGATACTCAGTAAGGAGGCCAAAAAGAATAGCTAAGGGTAGGAAAGTCTTGCTAGAGGCAGCTGAGGAGCGACTGAAAGAAGGTTTTTAGGACACTTGAATCTCCTAACCTGTCCTAAAATAGGCAGGAAAGCTTCGGGAACCCGCTTCACCTTCTGCCTTCATTCTCTGTGGCCTAGTCACCTCGGCTGGGCCCCTTACTTTTACCCCAGGAAGCCTGGGACAGAGTTTTCTAGAATACTGCTTCTCAGTTCAGTTCTTGAACCAGCAACATCTGTCTATAAAGCTAATTAGGATGCAGTCTCAGGCCTCACCTTGGGCCCACTGGGCTGATTCAGCATCTGCATTTAAAATTATCTTCTATAGGGGAGAAACAAGATGGCGGCATAGGGTAGACACCGTATATGCAGCTGTGAACAACTATTTCAGAAAAACCACGAGAAGAACACACGGACACCACTCGCACCCACAGGACGGCTGGCTGAGTGAAAATCCTACAACCAGAGAAGAGTCTGAGACTCAGAGCAGCAGCGGAAGCAAAGTACAGAGGTACGGAGGCGC
>PVJC01018979.1:0-30726 GCA_004026665.1 Murina feae
CATAAGCAGCTCATGTCACTCACCCAAATACTCCAGTGAATTTCTAATCATGCTTAACAACAAAATGCAAAGACTAGACCTGGTCTGTGAGGCCCAGCAGCATTGGACCCATCCACCTCTCTGGTCCCACCTCTATTTCTTTCTACCTCATCCATGCCATCCACACTAAACTATTTTCCTTTTCTTAAAAACACCTCTTTTGTTTCTGCCATTCAAACCACCTGTGTCCCAGTTGACTTTGCCTGGAATCTTCTGTCCCTAAATCTTTGTCTGACTGGCTTTGCCTTGTCGTCAAAAATTCAGCTCCAGACCCCAAAAACACAGTCCATAGAGACCCACCCCTGTCATACTTTTTTACAGCACTCTGCATTATTTTCCTCAGGAAGTTTTCACTCTCTGAAAATCATTTCTCCACTTATTTGGTTTTCTGTTTGTCTATTCCCTGGACTTAGCCAAAATGTAGGGTTTAGAACACAGTCCTCTAAATGCCAAATCTGCCTGAGGCTTCTGACATCAACTACAAGTGCAGGGATTTCCCCAAACCACCCTCAGTTTTACTAATTGGCTAGAAGATGCACAGAACTCACTGAAGGCTATTATATGCAGGCTCACATTTATTGCAGCGAAATGATATAAATTAGTACCTGCAAAGGAAGAGAGACATAGGGAACACTCTAGGTGGAGTTCAGAGGTGGAGCTTGTGATCATCCTATCCCCATGAAATCATGCTCAGTGTCGCCTCCTTCTGGCCATGATGTGTTACATTGCACACTGAGAACTACCCACCAGGAAGACTTTCCTGAGCCTCAGCTTTTATTGGATCTTCATTATGTTAGCATGACTGATTGAATTACTGCCCACATGGCTGAACTCAACCTATAGTTATCCTAAACACTATGCAGCCCCAAAGGTCTACCATGAGCCATCTCATTTGCACAAACTCAGCAGCACTGCCATATACCACGAATGAAGATACTCCTATCACTCAGTGAATTTTAAGAGTTTAGAGGCTGGATTACCTCCCCAGAGCAGGCAAAGGCCAACCTCTTATTGGACACGACCTGCCAGGGCTCCTCACATGGGGAACCACCTTGCCAGGGCTGACCAGCAGCCCCTGAACGATGGATGAACAGATAACTCCAACATAGTTTCACTGTGAAAGAGCAGGCTAAGGGACAGCCTAGCTAAAGGAGCCAGGCAGCCTCTATTGCCTGCCTCATTAGGCTTTTACTAGAAGTTTTATCTTTAGATACAATCAGTAGGGTGAGTAATTTTGAGAGGGCACATGTGTTTACATTGTCCTCTAGGCAAGGGCATCCAGGGATTAAGCATAAGGATTTGAGTAAACACCCGGGGGTCTGCACATGCACAGACTTGTTTGGAAAGGTCAAGGAATAATTAGGGGCACTACCTTCAACACTCCCCTAAGTTTCCCCTAAGTCAGAATTCTGATAAACAGGGCAGGCAGCCTTCCACACACTTCCCTTTTCTGGGAATATCCTCCTTACAAGCTTTCCAACCAAGTCTCTTGTACTCCCCAACAATGACCAAATTTCTTACTACACATCTCTCATCTCTCTACTCTCTACTAGAACATAAACTTCTGTATTGTAGAGAATAGACTATCTGTCTTGTTCTCTACTGTGGCCCCAACAGCACAAACAAGTTGTATGTATATAGTGGCATGTAAATTTACACACAGAGTGTAACACTACTAATTCATTTCTACCTAATGTATAACACTGCTAATTCACAAGCGGTGGATTTTGTTGCATGCTGAGAATGTAGGGGTGAGTAAGACAGATTAGTTTCCTACTCTCAGGAGACAGACAATAGGCAAATAAGTAAGCACTGTGTCACAGAGTGTGATCAATGCCATGAAGGAAGTAAGCAGGTGATGTGGACAATTGGAGGCATAGAGTTGGTCAGGAAAGACATCTCAGAGAAAGACCCAAGGGAAGAGCACACAATCCCTGTCCTCAGCAGATGCAAAGGCTACAGGGAAATATAGAGCTTCTCATGTCCAAGGACCAGCAATGAGACCTCTGTGGCAGTTCTTATGGGAGAGGGAGTAGTCATGACTAGATTGGGAGAGAAGGGGCCAGAGGCCAGATCATGAAGGGCCTTGAAGGCCTTCCAAGTCATTTGGATTTCATTCTAAGTGTAATAGAAAATCAAATGGCAGCATTTAAACAGAGCAAGAATTTGATCTGATTTACAGTTTTAAAAGTTCACTTTCATAGATGCATAAAAAATGAATTATGAGGAGGAGGGAGCACAAGGTGGAGAAGGGAGGCAACTTCAAAGCTTTTGCACCAAACCAGGTGAGAGGTAAGAGGTAGTGACAGCTTGAACTGCAGAATTGTGGTGAGAAATGATCTGATTTGAGACATATGTTGGAGGTAACCCTGCTAGAACTTGCTGATGGATTGGATATGGAAATGAGGGGAAGAGAGGAATCAAAGATGACTCAGGGTTTCTGATATAAGCAACTAGGTGGATGATAATGCTGTTTCGTGAGTTGTGGATATAGGAGGAGGAAAGGGCCAGCTGGCAGTGATTACAGCAGGGAATTAAGAGTTTTGTTTTATACATGCTGAATTTACGATGCCAATGAGACATTCCGGTGGGGATGTCAGGTTGACAGTTGGATGTAAGAACTGAAAGCTCCGTGGGAGGAGTTCTGGGATGGAAACATCATTGTAGAGATGGAATTTATGTCATGAGAGTGCATAGAAGAGACAAAAGAGAAGGGAAATGAAAAGAATGGAAGGAAAGAGAAGAGGACAAGAGTGACCCCCAAATGAGGTCCTGAGGCACATCAGCACTTGGAGGTCCTGACTAAAAGGATGAGCAGCAGAGGCTGGTGATAGAGAAAAAAGTCCAGAAGAGTATGATGTCATAAAACTAAGAAAGAAGAGTGTTTCATGAACGAGGGAGGGGTCAAATGTGCCAAACATGACAGAAAGACCAAGATAAGACCAGAAAACAATCCACTGTGTTTAAGATGATAGAGATTGAAGAGCAATTTTAGTAAAGCAATACCATGAGCCAGATTGCAGCAAACTGAATAGCAATTTGTAGATGAAGAAATGGAAGCAGTATGTGTAGACAATACTTTGGAGAAGTTTTACTATAAATGAGGTTATAGGTAAAGAGAAATGCAGCATCAACTGAAACTTTAATAACCATGGGGAATCATACAGCACACTTAAATGAATATTAAAGAGGGAGAGACTGATGATGCAGAACCAAGGAATAATGAAGAATAGAAATCCTTTAGAACAGCAGAGGGGAGGCACTGGCCTTGGATAAGGAGAATTTTTGCATCCCAGGAGAAGGGAAGAGGGTGACAATGATACACACAGGTACATACTAGTATATAGACACAGTGGTTGGGAGAAGAGTTTCCAATGAAGAGTGATGGGATCATCAGCTGGGATGGAGAGTGGAGGAGGGGAAAGGGATGGGAGTATGGATGTTGAAGAGCAAACATAAAGCCTGACTTACAGTTTCTCCCATTCTCTTTCCACTCCCAGTACAGCAGCCTTAGTTCAGGTCTAAATTCTCTCCAACTATACGCTCATAATGGCCTCCTAAAAGCTCTCTCACAGCCAGCATTCCTCTGACCCCTCCGTCCTTTATCCACCCATTCTTTGGAGGGATCCCCCTAAACCATAAATTCATGGAAACCTGTGATGGGCTTCACTGTGTTTTACACAATGCTCGAACTCCTCATCCAGGCATGTAGAGTTCTCCATCTTCTTGTCCAACCTACCTTTGCATGCTTACACCCCACCAATACATCTTCCTCCCCTCTACCTGTCGCTAAACCACTGAAGCCTATTCATTGCTCTCACCCATCGCTATAACATGTCTCACTTGTTTGTCTTTGTTTAAGCTCTTTATTCTACCTGGCATGCCCCTTCCCTTTTGCAGAAGTCCTACCCATTTTTCAAGATCTAACCGGAATGTTACTTATTTCAGGAAACTTACCAGATCCTTCCATTACAATTAATGTAGCTTCCCATAACTCCTATTTCTTTAAATCATATTATAAAAAAATCAAAGTCTGTCTCATATGATAAGCATGTATTTATGCATGTACATTTGTCTACACCTTTGCTTACCTCTGGAAGGAAGGAAGGAAGGAAGGAAGGAAGGAAGGAAGGAAGGAAGGAAGGAAGGAAGGAAGGAAGGAAGGAAGGAAGGAAGGGAGGGAGGAAGGAAAAAAAAGGGAGGAAAAGAGGGAGGAAAGAGGGAGGGAGGGAGAGAGGAAGGGAGGAAAGGAGGGACCACAGGAATGGGCTGGAGAAAAGAGGAAGGCGAAAGCCTCCTGGGCCTCTCTGGGTATACCTGACTGGCTTGAATAAAAGTGCTCCATTAGTGCTTCTCACCACTGGTCATCCTGGCTGCAAGCCCCCATCTCCTCTTCGTTGACTTTCCACCAGCATCTTGGCTGGCAGATCCCCTGCCCTCTCCTCTACTCCCTCTCCTCTTTTCTTCCCCCTGTGCTTCCAGCTTAGATGCCCAGTAATTGAATCAAATTTTAGGAAGCAGCTCTATCTCTGAAAAGAGCAATGGGAGGGACTTGAGAGAAACATAGCAGAGAGGTGATATGTGATATTGAAAAACTCATGCTAAAGGAAGCACATGCCCCTACTCCCAGCGTTCCATCTGATAAAATCCTGGCAGAGGCCCTGCTTTCCAGGCACACAGAGAGACCATGGGGGTCTGGGCCTAATTTATCTGGGTGACAGTGAGCATCCTTGTGTGTGCAGGAGGAGAGTGCGCTTTACTTCTGGGGAGCAGTAAGATGGCTGGGAGAGATCACTTACCGCTGCCCCCCTGGGCCCCTGATGAAGTCAGACCTGTGCTGGCACTGCCCTCCGCAGTCCCACAGGCCCAGTGTGGTTTCTGATTCCTGCTCCCTTTAAGAATCCTAGAGGGCAGGGCAAGCCCCTGGACTAGGGCTAGTGGCTTGCCTCACTCCACTTCACTGATCTGAGCCTGGGGCGGGAGAGTTGAGGCGGCCAGGCTCTTGGGGCCAGAAAAAGCCCGATTTCGTTCCCAACCCCGGTTTCTCACTCCCTTCGCAAAGCACTGCAGAGCTGCAGCCTGATTAATGCTGAGCGCTGATATATATATACAGGAGATGGGCCTGCGATTCCCGCAAGCGCCCTGCACTGAACCAATTCCGGCTGCTCGACTGCGACCCCTGGCGGCCTGCGGAGAAAGTCTCCGCAGAGTTTCAAAAGCAAATGGGCCACTCACTGGACCGGATGCAAAGGGAGGATTTTAAAAGAAACTGGGCTAGGAAATATGCACCCTCCTCCCCCAGATGGTGTAGGGCGGGAAAGAGTGTGGAGAATGAAAAGAAAGCCAATTTTGCTTACTTGTAATCTAAACAAGAAGGACGAGAACAATCTGTTGGGGACTGTGGGGGCTTCTGGAGGGGAATGGGAGGGGGGAGGGGGGAAGGTGGTAATGTGAAAATCTGTTTATAGTTGGAATGGAATCTGTTTAATATAATGCTTACACAAAATAAGACTTATAAGTTTTTCCGTATTCTGAACTCTGCTTCCTTTATCTTCATTTTAACTAGCAGTGGGCTCTGATCCTAGTTTCTTTTTCATATTCCCAAACCAGCTATATTTTAGAAGAGGCATCTATTCAGGGAAAGGAAACATACTTGGCTTACTCCATTGCCTTCTATGAGCTTGAGTCCCAAGAGTCTTATAAGACAGAAGTGAAGAGGCTGGACACTTGAGATGACACACTGTAAATCCTTAATGTGAATCCAACATATGTCACTCACTAGCTGTGGGACCTTGAGCAATCTGCTCAACCTCTCTGAACTTCTGTTCCTTCTCTAGAAAACAAGTGTAAGCAAAATGCACCTCCAGGATTATGGCAATAAGGAGGCCATGGTGCTCAAGATACTCCTGCCCTCATCTCCACCTCCAGAAGAGAGACGCTTTCTGATGTTGGTCTGCATTCCCTGGCAGGGCCCTTTTATGACATGACTGTCATACACTCAATTTAAGAATAGACCAAACACCTGTGAGGAACAGGGGGATGAGTTTTCCATTACTTTCCCTGGCTTTTTCCCATCAGTTTACACAGCCCTCAGACCTCATCCAAACATGCAAGCAGACCAGGCAGCACCCACAAAATGGTAGCTGGGTTTTCTATGCAAGGAGCTTCTTGGGATGGAGCTAATCCTAGCTTGGGAAGGAGTTTGTTGTCTTTAGTCAGTTCTCAAAGGCTAAGGATCAATGTCCTTCTCCTTGGTGTCAGCATTGCAGGTATTCAATGCTTTAGGTATGTGAGGTTCTCTGCTAGGGGCTCACTTGATGAAGAGGTTCCCCAAGAGGTTCCTGCCCCTGAGGAGCATAGTCTAGTTAGAAAGATGTGACATACACATAGAAAAATAATAATAATAATAATAATGATTCTAAATTGTCTACTAATGATTCACATGAGAAGCTCACCAAGCACTTAGGAAATCAGAGGACGGAAAACTGATTGGAGAGATTCTTCCTCCAGCTCTTGAGGGCCCAAGAGCTACAAAAAGTGGTCATGGTGCTCTGATGAAGTGGGCGAGCTCTTCTCTCTAATTCAGGGTATATCACTAGAAGGAAACATGACAGACAGAGTATACTATCCACGATGGGGAAGAACATGTGCAGAAAATCCAACTCTTCAAAGAGCCTCCTGAAAATGTCGGCCCATTGTTAGCCCCAGGACCTAGAGACTTGTCTCAAAGCATCACTCTCTTTCAAAGCTCCACCTCTGAGAGTGTGCCCACTTCATACCCATTTTCTGGAGGACAAATCTGAGTGAGATGAGAAAGAAGAAAGAAGATGGGGACCAGGTTACTCATGATTCTTTATTCATGTATCCATCAACTCACCAACATAACCATCCATCCATTCATCCATTCAATCCTTCATTCATTCACTACAGATTATACTTAGCAATTGTTATATGCTCAGCACTGTGCTATGAGGAGTACAAAATAATGATTTTACATTACCCTGCTCAACTTTAAAGCATCTCCTCTTTTGTTCCACCCCATCTGAAGAACCAGATGTACTAGGAGATTCGTGTGGCTTTTTCCATTTTAGTATCACAGCCCTAATAAACACAGATGCCACCACTCCGGTCAGAAAACTCTTTCATATTGAGTCTAATCATTTAGATTTTACAGATCCACCACCCACTTGCTGAAGGGACAAAGAAGAATATGATTTAATGTTCTAGCACCTTCGGATCAAATACAAATATGTCAAACCTTTGCCTCACACTAGATGGCTGATGACTGCCCTATGAGCTGGCTCTAGCCTGTCCCTCACAAATGCCCATCCCCTGAGGTATTCACCTCCAATCATTTCAGTAGCCTTTTCTTCTTGCCTGCTGCCTCTCACTCCCACCCTACCTTCATGGGCTTTGTGACAATCCATGCTCTTTAAAATATTTTCCGAAGTCTATTTGCTTGTCTTTAGTGGTGGCAGAACACTGTATAATTATCTCCCAATTCATCAGGCTCCTTAACAGGCAAATGCCTTCCCTCCCCCCCGCCCCATAAGTTTTCTGGCTGAGGTACCATTAGGTCTTGTTGCTACGGAAACCAGAATGTTTCTTTCTTTATTTTAGTGGTATGTTGAAAGCTTCACGTGTATGTGCATGCACACATATGGTGGCTGCTCGATTTTTCAGTTCTTTTTTCCTTTTCTGCCTCTGCTGACCTGTCTGGCATTTTCCCTGCATCACATGTTTCAGAACATTCTCCCTCATCCACAGCCCCTTCCTATCCCCTTCCTGCCATTCACTGTGCCTCCACCTCCCCCTACCCATCCATCTGGTGTTCTCAGCTGCTTAAAAAGAAATACCAGTTGGCTTGCATGAAGTCTAGGGTGGGAGTAGGGAAATAAAGGGTAATTGTGGAAACAAAGCTTCGCAAAAGTCTTTGGCCAGCCAGGTGTTTCCGGCTGGACAACTGGTGGCCCGACTTGGCCATCTTCCTAGAACGTGAGGCTTCTTCTTCAGAGGAGGAGAGGGGATGAGAGCGCACAGCTCAGGGCAGGAATGGAGGGAGAGCGTAGGCAGCAGCACCATCTGCTGCTGCGGCTCCTGGGCACGGGCAAACATACCTCCACCCAAGTCCCTGGGTTTGATTCAAGAACTGGTGGGGAGGGGCAATGTCATAATTAGGGGTTGGGCTTTGGAATCAGACAGAAGTTTGAGCCTCAGGCTGCCATTTCCTAGCTGTAACCTTGGATAAATGACTAACTCTCTTTAAGGCTCAATTTCCTCCTCCTTAAAAAGGAGCATCATAATAAAGTTATTTTTGACAAGTAAATAAATAAGGAATATTCATTAGCATATTGCCTGGCACATGGTCCATATTCAATAAATATTCATTGCCATTGTTGTCCTTATCATTATTGTTGCCGTTGTCAGGGTTATTAGAGGATCATGATGACATGCAGGGTGACGGCTGAGACAGGCATGGCGTCGCAGAGGAGGGACCAAGCTGAGCATGTTCTGGTCATATGTGCAAAGGCATGAGGTGTGGACAGGAAACTGCTGTTGTGTGACTGTCATGTCAGATGCATGGGGGAGGGGGGCAGGGACATTCATCATTAGTCAAAGGGGATTGAACCTGACATCCAGTTAATGGAAATGAGCAGGAGGGTCTTAGGTTAAGAACACCAAAAGCAGGTAAAGTATTTTGAAAAAAATATGATACACAAAATGCCAAATTGAGGGGCTCCTGAGCCTTCCCTTGCTTTCAGAGTGATCCTGGCCAGCTCCACATATGAAGTGAGTCCTTATTCTGTGTTGGCACCATCCTTCCTGGACATTCCAGACCACATGGACCTGGCAGATGCAGCATGGCCCAGCTACCTATGTAACCTGGAACGAGGCACAGATGCAATGGCAGAGGTAGATGTCTCTTGATAACATGAATGTATAAAGAATTTAAAGGAGTGGTTGGTTGGCATGAGAGGTGGAGCAGTTGGCAAGAGTCAAAGCTTTTGTGTGTGTAAAGAGTAGCGCCATGATTGGAGAGGTAACAGAAATGATGCAGAATGTGCAGGGCAAAGAGACCAGGCATGGTTTGGTAACTGAGCTGGTGATGCAAGGGAAGGAGAAGAGTCAGTGAAAACTCAGAGGCTAATTCTAATGTGCTTGGATGCTGGAAAAAACAGCAAGTGAAGAGTAAGACTGGATACTCTGGGTTTGGCCTTATTAAAAAGGAAACAGTAGAACTGCAAGATCTGCTTTGGGTCACATGGTACATCCACCCTCTGCTCTCAACCCTGAGCAAGCATTCTTGAACTTTGTGATCTAAAATTATGCCAAATTTTCTTTTAGCTTTGGCTTAAAATAAGACAATGGTATCTCTAAAAGTGTGTCAGCCTGGATTTCCAGAATCAAAATAAGATCAGAGCTTACCAAAGGTAATAAGCCAGCAAGCCAAACTGCTGCTTGCCCTTAACAGGGTTCTGTAAGGAGCCGAATGAATGTTTATATTTTGGGGTGTTTATTTTCTCTTCAGACCTCATAGGGGAGGGAGACTCCCCCACCCCCATTGATTGATTTGTATTCTGCATTTTCCAAAAATGGATTTTAACTCTGTAGTTAGCAAAAAATGTATATACACATTTTTAAATGCGTTTGATAAAGTTTCAAAAGATACATTGTTACCTCCTGAACAACTCCGAGTACAACTTTGACTCCCCCAAAAACTTACTAATACCCTACTGTTTTCCAGATAACATTAAGAACTGATTAAAATATATTTTATATGTTATATGTATTATATATTGTGTTCTTACAATAAAGGAAGCTAAAGAAAAGAAAATGTTATTAAGAAAATCAGAAGAGCCCTAGCCAGTTTGGCTCAGTAGCTAGAGTGTCAGCCTGCAGACTGAAGGGTCCCAGGTTCAATTCCAGACAAAGGCATATGCCCAGGTTTCAGGCTCCATCTCCAGTAGGGGGTGTGCAGGAGGCAGATGATCAGTGATTCTCTCTCATTATTGATGTTTCTATCTTTCCCTCTCCCTTCCTCTCTGAAATCAATAAAAAATATATATTTTTAAAAAAGGGGGGAGTCTATGAAAAAAATTGTAAGAAAAATACATTTACAGTATTTACTGTATTTATTGATACTGTAAGTTTCTGTTGTCTATTTACAAAATGAAAATAATCCACACATAAGTGGGCCCATGCAGTTCCAACCAGTGTTGTTCAAGGGCCATCTATCTAGATAAAATATCTTACAAATAAGGAAAATTTAGAGGGAAATGGGGAAGCAAATAGGTCCTCATCTATGCAAAATGCTAGGTGCAGCTCTCCATTTGTATTAACCCATTTGGGCCTCACAACACCCCGATGAGATTAATATACTATGCCCTTTTACACCCCAGGAAATTGAAGTTAAAGGTCAGTTGAAAAACTTGCCAAAGGTCATCCATCTAATCAGTGCTGGACCAGCAGTCAGGTCCATGTTTGCCTGATTTCAAAGCCTCAGCAGATTTACCATTTATACCAGTGAATAGAAGAATGAGAGGAAGTTCATCAATCAATAACAGGGTTGACCCTTGACACAAATTCACACAAGTTAACACTTTTATCTCCTGGGACCCCTCCCTAGAATCTGGTTGGCTGTTGAGTCACTTTATCTTAACCCTCATCCTTCAAATTTCCCCAGACTCCCCAAGTACTTTTCCCTCTTTCCCTGGCTCATCTGAACTCCAGTTTGGACACTTATAGTTCTGAACCCAGTTAAAAAGTAAATTGACTTGTATGCATGCATATAAGCCTAACCAATGGACACAGACAACAGGGGGATGAGGGCATGAGTGGGGGGGGGGGGGCAATGGGGAGATAAGGACACATATGTAATACCTTAATCAATAAAAAAAAAAAGTAAATTGATTTAACTGATTGAGAATGAGAAACTCTGCTGGCTCTATTTTTACTTTCCTAGCAGTATTTGTTTCATAAAGTCTTATAGAAAAAAAATGACTGATTGATGAAGCCCAAGACAGGAAAGAAAACAAAATGTGAATTTCAGATAGAGAAAAGAAAGGTATTTTTGATCCACTGAGCGGTTTTTTAAATAGCTTAACTAAAATATAATTGGCATACAGCAAACTGCCTATATTTAAGATATACTATTTGTTAGGTTTGGGCACATATAGACATCCGTCAATCATCCCTCCATTCAGGATATGCCCAAAGGTTTCTTCATGCTCAAAAGTTTCTTCCAGGGAGGGCAACTGAGTGTTTGATTCCCTTAAATTGGACCAGTTCCTAAGCAAGGTGACTATGGATAAAAAGTGGCTCTGTAATGATGACAGAGGTCAATGACATTTTTGTGAACTGAACGTGGCTTTACAAGCAACTGATTTTTTAAACCTGTGCACAGTTCTGGAAATAATTCCAAGAGGAGGGGAGAGGCTGTGGACCTATTTGTAAACAAAAATCATCTGAAGTAACAATAGACCCCACAGAAATACAAAGAACTATAAAAAATAAAATAAAATACTACGAACAACTCTACTCCAACAAACTCCAACAAAAAAATACTACGAACAACTGTAGTCCAATAAACGAAATGGACATATTTTTAGAAAAACACAAGCTTCCAAAACTCAATCAGGAAGAATTTTTTTAAAAAAACTGAATAGGCCAATAGCTAGTGATGAAATTGAAGCTGTAATCAAAAATCTTCCAACAAACAAAAGCCCTGGTCCAATGGCTTTACAGGGGAGTTCTACCGAACATTCAAAGAAGAACTAAAACCTATCCTCCTCAGACTATTCCAAAAAGTTCAAGAGAAGGGCACACTTCCAAGCTCTTTCTATGAAGCCAGCATTACCCTAATTTCAAAACAAGATAAAGACATCACAAAGAAAGAGAACTACAGGGCAGTACCTCTGATAAACATAGATGCTAAAATCCTCAAAAAAATTCTAGCAAATTGAATCCAGCATTACATTAGAAAGATCATACACCATGACCAAGTGGGATTTATTCCAGGGATGCAAGAATGGTACAATATCAGCAAATCAATAAATGTGATACATCACATAAACAAATTGAGAGACAAAAATCACATAGTCATATCAAGCGATGCAGAAAAAGCATTTGACACAATCCAACATCTCTTATTGATAAAAACATCCAGCAAAGTAGGAATAGAGGGCTCATACCTCAGCATAATAAAAGCCTTATATGACAACTTACAGCCAACATCATATTCAATGGGCAAAAACTAAAACCATTTCCTCTAAGAACAGGAACAAGACAGGGATGCCCACTCTCACCACTCCTGTTCAACATAGTACTGAAAGTGCTGGCCATAGCAATCAGATAAGAAGAAATAAAAGGCATCCAAATTGGAAAAGAATAAGTAAAACTGTCATTATTCTCAGATGACATGATATTGTACATAGAAAACCCTAAAGACTCCATCAAAAAACTACTAGACTTAATAAATGAATTCAGTAATGTAGCAGGACATAAAATTAATGCCCAGAAATATATGGCTTTTTTTATACACCAATAATGGACTCACAGAAAGAGAAACTAAAAAAAAATCCCATTTACCATTGCACCAAAAAAATTAAGATACCTAGGAATAAACTTAACTAAGGAGGTAAAAGACCTGTACTCAGAAAACTACAGGACATTTTTTAAAAAGGAGATAGTGGAAGACATAAACAAATGGAAGAACATACCATGTTCAAGGATTGGTAGAATCAATATCATTAAAATGTCCATACTACCCAAAGCAGTTCATAGATTCAATGCAATCCCCATTAAAATACCAACTGCATGTTTCACAGACCTAGAAAAAACTCTCCAAAAATTCATCTGGAATAAAAAAAAAAAAGACCCAAATAGCCACAGCAATCCTGAGAAAGAAAAACAAAGTTGGAGGGATCACAGTACCCAGATATAAAGCTGTATTACAAAGCCACTGTTCTCAAAACTGCCTGGTACTAGCACAAGAACAGACATATAGACCACTGGAACAGAACAGAGAACCCAGTAATTGACCTAAGCCACTACACTCAATTAATATTTGACAAAGGAGGCAAGAACATACAATGGAGTCAAGATAGTCTCTTCAATAAATGGTGCTGCAAAAATTGGTCAGATGCAAAAAAAAATGAAACTAGATCACCAACTTACACCATATACAAAAATAAACTCAAAATGGTTAAAGGACTTAAATGTAAAACAGGAAGCCATAAAAATCTTAGAAGACTTCATCGGCAGCAAAATAACAGACATATGTCGTAACAATATCTTTACTGATACAGCTCCTAGGACAATGGAAACTAAGGAGAAAATAAACAAATGGGACTATGTCAAAATAAAAAGCTTTTGCATAGCAAAAGAAATCATCAATGTTTAAAACAACAGGAACGCCCACTGCATAGAAGAACATATTTGCCAATGCTATCTCAGATAAGAGACTAATCTCCAACATTTATAGGGAACTCATACAACTTAACAAAAGGAAGATAAACAATCCAATCAAAAAATGGGCAAAGGACCTAAGGGAGGACATTCAGAAGGCTGAGAGACATATGAAAACATGCTTAAAGTCACTAATTATCTGAGAGATGCAAATCAAAACAATAATGAGGTATCATCTCACACCTGTCAGAATGGCTATCATCAACAAATCAACAAATGACAAGTGCTGGAGAGGATGTAGAGAAAAAGAACTCTCATGCACTGCTGGTGGGAATGCAGACTGGTGCAGCCACTATGGAAAACAGTATGGAGACCCCTCAAAAAATTAAAAATGGAACTCCCATTCAACCCAGTAATCCCACTTCTAGGAATATATCCCAAGAAACCAGAAACACCAATCAGAAAGGACATATGCACCCCTATATTCATAATAGCACAATTTACAATAGCTAAGATTTGGAAACAGCCTAAGTACCCATCAGCAGAGGAGTGGATTAAAAAACTGTGGTACACAATGGAATACTATCTAATCTAATAAAAGAGAAATATTGAAATTGAGCATTTCTATAAGATGCCTAAGCCATGCCCACCAGCCAATCAGAGCGGCTGTATGCAAATTAACCCAGCCAAGATGGAGGCTGGCAGTCACGGAGCTGGAGTAAACAGGCAGCTTCCGTTGCACAAGGAGTAAGCTGTCTGCCGGCTGACTGGGCCTCTCTGTGCTCAAGGCAACAACATACTTGCAACATTGTTGCAATTATAGAAGCCTCAGAGCTGAAGCAAACAGCAGGCTTCCATTGTACCAGCGATGGAGGAAACTGCCTGCCTAGAGTCTACTAAGGCAACATTCTTAGAGTCTAACTAAGGCAACAGTCTTTCAGTTATAGAAGCCTCAGATCTGAAGCAAACAGAGGCTTCATTATCTGCCTAGGCCTTGGCTTAAAGGAACAGTATCAATTATAGAAGATAAGTAAACCCCAGAAACCTGCTTCCAGCCAGCCTTGCTGGGACACTGGGTCAATGGGAGTTGTGGGCAGCCTGAAAGCCAGAAAACAGCCCTCAGGCCAGCACCCAAGCTGGCCACACCCCAATGGGGTGAGGGTCCCCACTGGGGGGCTGTGGGTAGCCTGCAAACAGCCATCATCCCCTCACCCAGGCTGGCCAGGTACCCCAGTAGGGACCCAAAACCTGAAGGGACTGTGGGCAGCCTGAAAGCCTAAAAATGGCCCTCAGGCCAGCATCCAGGCTGGCCACACCCCAATGGGGTGAGGGACCCGCACCCAGGCTGACCAGGCACGCCAGCAGGTGGACATCTCCAGAGGGGTCCCAGACTGCGAGAGGGCACAGGCCAGGCTGAGGGACCTCCCGAGTGCACAAATTTTTGTGCACCGAGCCCCTAGTGCTGCTATAAAAAAGAAGGAATTCTTACCATTTGCAACAGCATGGATGGACCTGGAGAGCATTATGCTATGTGAAATAAGCCAGTTGGAGAAAAATAAATATCACATGATCTCACTCATATCTGGGATATAATGAACAACATAAACTGATGAACAAAAATATATCCAGAGACTAAGAAATACTGAACAGACAGTCCAACCTCAGAGAGAAGGCAGGGGGGTGGTAAAAGATCAACCAAAGGACTTGTATGCATGCATATTAGCATAACCAATGGACATGGACACTTGGGCAGAGAGGTCTTGTCTAGGGAAAGGTTGTGGTGGTGGGGTTAATCAGGGGAAAAGGAGATATATGTAATACTTCAAACAATTTTTTAAAAAATCGTGTGAGGATAATAATCTCCAAAAAACACATAACACACCTGATAGCATACGCTACACAGGCCCTGGTTAGAAAAATACATGTGCATTTACATGGGAAACTTACACACTGGAAAATCTCATGGAAGTGAGTTCACCATCCTATCCCATGAGCCACACCAGTAGATGCACAGCTCCCATCCAGTGGGGTTGGAAGGACAGAGCTGAGGACCCTCCCCATTCAGACAACTGTAAAGACAGACAAAATTGGGGGTTGGGGAAAAATCAAATTCAAGATTCACTAGACTCTTGGTCCCTCTAGGACAGCAGGCGTACTCATTTATTTTGGTGTCCCTGATACCCATATTTCCTAGCACAGGCCTGTTGGAAAGGAATGCTGACTCATTCTTTGGGATACCTATTCAAAATGAAATGCTCTCTGGTCTCACCTACCCACAGGAATTTCATTGTGAGCTGGCAAAGAACTGATTGGGGGAAATGCTCTCACTAAGATCTCTTGGTATTCCGTGGACTTCATGCTCTGAGCACCTACCGCATACCAGACACTATGCAAGGTTATGCTTTGGTTAGGGAGATGGCCAAGCACACAGGCAGGTTGACAAGGACCATTCCAGAAGAACACACAGCACAATAGCACATTGGTGGAGCATCTAATCTATTTTAGGGGGTCAAGGAGGACCACCCAGAGGCTCTGGCCTCCAAGCCTGACAGAATATTCTTTTTGGCTTGGTTATGTATTTTATATAAAACCATGCTCAACCATTTGACTTCCTTATCTATTATAAAGGCCTACTTCAAAAACTAATAACTGATCTTGGAAAAAACAGCCTTATCCTGGAGTGAAATAGCATGTTAAATATATGTGTAGTGAATGGCAACATGGAACATGAGCATGTGAGCCACCACAGTGCCTAAAGATGAATAGAGTGAGGGTTTCTCAGTAAAATATTTCTGTGTCAAACTTTTATTTTTATCAGAGTACTAACATCTGTCTTAAAATATGTTAGAGAATGCTTTATGGGGAAGGAAAAAGATAACAGAATGGAGAAAGTAGGATGACAACAGGGGAGAGAGAATAAAGGATAAAATGGTGGGTAGAATACAGAAGAGAAAGAAAGCTTGAGAGAAGAAAGTGCAAAATGGAAGATAAGGAGGGGAGGCCAGAAAATGCTGAAAATTGGAGAATGAAGAAACCAGTGGGGAATTAAAGAGACAATGACATGAAAAAGGAAGGAGCTACACTGAGGAATGCATATTAACTGGAGGTGGGGGAGGAATTGAGGTGTGAGTAGCCAAGGACAGAGAAATCAGCACCCAAACAGCCTGGCTCTCTGTGTTGCCTCTCACTAGAAGTTGGAACTCAGAGGACAAGACAGGGCTCTTACAGATGTGGAGTAACATCAGTGCAATCCAGAGCCAGTGCCCCCATCTCATTTTATTATCTCTGGGGGCAAGTTGGAGACAATCACCATGTCACAAGGGCCTCCATCAACCATATTCCTAAGAATGGTTTTCTCTGTCCTGCACTAATTGTCAGCATGGCCTCTGGTATTTAAGACCAGATGGCCAAGAGAGAGCTGGGTCTTCAAAAAGTCTTCAGGAGCTGGGCCCTTGACACTGCAGTGCAGTCTCTGACCCAGCAGCTTTTGTCCCATGCATTCAGGCTAATCTCTAGAACAAGTGCCTAGTGAAGAATTTTCAAGTGTCCCCATAATAGGAGGACTGCCTGGCTTTGTCACAAAATATTCTCCAGATATTCAGATCTTAAAATAGCAAATGTTCTCCTTAAGAATATCTTTAACTTTTTTTTACTTACTATTCCTTAGTCTGTTTTCTATTAGAAGACATGAAAGGCATTCCCTGAGGTTAATGTGAGCATGCCTGTGCTGATATAGACATCATGCTCGTCACAGTGGAATTTGCATCCCTAGGTCATCAGTGCAGACAAGAAACCAATAGCAAGGGGTGAACAGAAAGCTAATATGCCTCTGCCATTAAAGAGAGGACAGTAATAGAATGAAGTGTCTGACCATCTGACTATTTGACCAGTCGCTATGACATGCACTGACCACCAAGAGGCAGATGCTCCAACTGGTAGGTTAGCTTGCTACTGAGGTCCTGCCAATTAAGACTGGGCTAGATGGGCAGACATACCCTGGAGCCCTCCTATGGTCTCTCCCAGACAGCCAACCTCTGGGGGTCCCTCCTCAGCTGGCCCACCCCAATCACCCCAATCAGGACTGTGTGAGACGGGGTAGACACACCCTAGAGCCCTCCTGCAGTCCCTCTCCAGTCCTGATCATGCACTGTGGAAACCCTCAGCCTGGCCTGCACCCTCTCACAATTCGGGACCCCTCGGGAGATGTTGGAAAGCCAGTTTCAACCCAATCCCCGCAGGCCAGGCTGAGAGACCCCACTGGTGCACATATCTGTGCACCAGGCTTCTAGTAATATATAAGAGGCCAGGACCAAGCAGATTAAGATAAAGACCTCCAAGTTTCCTTCAGCTCTTAAGAATCTATAACTGGGGATGAGAGACACTTAACCTTTTTCCTGGGTTCTAGGGAACCAGTAAGTATCAAGTCAAACCAAGGAGTAAAGAGCATCAATTCAGAAAAACAAAACAAAACACCAATTAAAGCCTAAATGCTATTGTAACTGCATGACAAAAGTTTATTTTTTAATTAATAGTTTATTGCATGCCTACTAGATACCTTCTTGTTTATTGAGTTTGCTAGATCCGTTGTATATATTACTTAGTATTTACTAAAAATCTGTAAGGTAGGTTATTATCATACTCAATTTACATGTGAGGAAACTGAGACGTAGAGAATTTAAATAGGCTGTCCAAACTCTTACAACTAGTAGGTGGCTGGGCTGGGTCTGACTGCTGAGCCCAGAACTGTCATGATGCCTCTCTTGGAAAATTTCCACATAACATGATTGAGCCTGTCACTTAGGTCCCAGAGCATCTCTCCCACAGCTGCACACACTTCTGACTCTCACTGGGGCAATTTCTCCCAGTCAGGTGCATGCTGACTGGCCAAATGAGACATGATTAGGAATAATTGTGACATGACATGGTCTGGAATGAAGAGCAGATGGGGCTTGAGTGCACAGAAACCCTTTGGGGTCTGATTTCAAGGGAAGGAGACATGGTCATCTTAATGATTTCCAGCATGCTTTGGCAAGAGGAGTGAGAGAGGAAGGGCGACAGCCATGGCTGATGTAGTTGGCAACAGCTGACGCTGAAAAACACTTCCTTCCTACAATTGTAAGTCATCATTCCCAACATTGCCAACCCTCAAGCCTGGAACTGAGAGGGGTCATATGGAAGGGGCAGAAAGGCAAGGCCAACACTTAGGAAGAGCTCTAACTATAACCAAGACAGATCCACAGCATGTCAGACCCACAGAATGTCAGACCCAGTGGTTGGAATGGAGGCAGACCAGGGGAGAGGGACAATCCTGCAGTACATGAGTGCTTCTGCTGGGTCTCCAGAAGGCCTGGCACCAGCCCCAATTCTACCCTTAATGAGGTGTGTGACCCTGGGGAAATCACTGACTCTTTGAGTCTTAAGTTCCTTGCAATTCTAAAATATTCTGATTGTAACCTGAGCCTATGAAATACTCTATGTAAAGGTATCCTATGAATCAAAAACAAGAGTCCCTCTTATAAGAAATAGAGCAATACAAGGTTCAGTCCTAAGATACACATAGTTTGGTGTATAGCTTGCCATCAGAGGGAGGGGGGAGAAGAAAAATGGGCCCCTTCCTTCCTTCTTTCCTTCCTTCCTTCTTTCCTTTCTTCCTTCTTTCCTTCCTTCCTTCCTTCCTTCCTTCCTTCCTTCCTTCTTTCCTTCCTTCCCTTCTTCCTCTCTCCTGCATATCAGTCAGGATGCCTTTGGCTGCAAGTAAGAAAATACCCTGGTTCAATGGGCTTAAACAACATGGAAATGTATGTCATGAAAAGTCCAGAAGTAGGCCAACTCCAGAGTTGGTCAATTTATCCTCAAGTGCCCAGGTTTTTCCCTTATCTCCCCACTGCCATCCTCCAGGTACAACTTTGTTCTCAGAAGTAGATTCCCCACACGTTACACAGATGGCTACTGTAGTTCCAGGTGTCATTGCCAGACACAAGCAATGTCCAGTAGAAGAAAGTCATTCTCTTCCCAAGCATCACATTTTAGGAGCAAAGAAACCTTTTCATAAGCCCTTTCATACCTTGTTGTCCAAAACTAGTTCACATACCTAATCACATCCAACCACAGGCAAGGGAAGTAGTACCTGAGAGGCTGGGGACAGGCAAAAATCTGCAAAAGCTCAGAGCTCCAACAGCAGAAATTGCTAGGGATAACCATGGAGCTGGTAATTAGGACAAAGACAGCTGTTTGCTTCCCAATACCCATTTTCCCTTTCTTCCTTAACAGTATAAACTCTGGTGTTTAACTGGGCAGTCTGCCATTCATAATAAAGATTACATCTGCCAGCTTACCATTTTCACCAGTACGTGTGTCCATGTCCTTAAATTCTGCCCCCACCCCATTTGATTATCTCTGGGAACAAGTTGGAGACAAACACTGTCACAAGAGCCTCTATGAGCCATGTTCCTAAGAACAGCTTTCTTTGTCCTTCACTAATTTTCAATAGAGGAGCCACGTGGAACTTTTGAAATCTTGTTTAAATGGAGCTAACTCAGCTTGGAGACCTGCCACCTATATTCTTTTGCCTTCCTCCTTCTTCCAGCCTGCAACCGAAATGTGGTGGCTGTATCTCCATCAGCCATCTTGGATCCTAAGTCAACCTTGAGGATGAAAACTACATCGTAGGATACGGTTATGAAGAAAGATAGGAGTTGAGGTTACTGGTGACTCGACAGCCACAATGCCTGCCAAAGACAGTCTATATCCATATTTATGTGAAAGCATAAACTAATGTTTATTTATTTGTCTGATCTGTTGCTTACCCACCAGCAACAGATAATTACCTGATATAGCAACCAGCAATGAATGCTATTCCCTGAGAGTTAAATCACATAGGTTAGGTGAGTTTATTCTCTCAGTATGAGAATGGGGCAGAGAAAAGTTTTGCATGCAAAACTGATTTGCATGCAAACCCTGGCTTTGTCACTTACAACATGTGTGACCATTGCTAAGTGACTTCACTTCTTTGGGTTTAATTTCACCATCTGTAAAATAGAACTGACTATTCCTACTTTAAAGGATGGTCATGAGGGTTAAGTAAGAAAACATTTGCAAATTACCTTGTATTGCAAATGCATATAACAGATGCGTAATACGTGGTCCTGTTTTTGAAAATACTCAGAGACTCTTAAGAACTTAGACATTCCATTGCCCAAACCTCTCGTTTTTATATAAAAAGAAACTGAGCACCACAGAGGTGAAATCAGGTTCTCAAAAGGGTATCTGAAGGCACAGTTGCGATTATTCACCACAAAGAACACTTTCATCATTCTGCGTCCAGCATAGCAGCTACATTGCCCATGGCCCTGGTGCTTCAGAATTTCTCTACTAGACACACTGCCCAGCCTCTGACAAGGGACAGATGCTCAGCCCTGAGCACCAGCCACCAAAATGTAGTTCTTTTCCTACACTGATATCATCAGTCACATCATGTGGTACTACTTTAATTGCAGTCCTATTTTTGGAAAAATAGATGGCTAAACATAAGCAATTTGTTTCTTTGAATTTTTTGGTTGCTGAAGCAAAGTACTCAGGAAATAAGGACTGATTTGAGTGACATTTTGCATGAATAGCGATGTTGAATGAACAAGGTAACAGACTTTGAACTTTCATAGGCACTGTATTTAATTTTAAAATGTTTTTTGTTGTTAATTCCCAGTAGATTTCCACTGACATTAAAATTGACCACAATTTTGAGGCCCCTGGTGGCTACAATGGGAAAATACAAAAGCAATTATAAAGCCTGTGTGTGTTTGTTTAGCTAGGTGAGGTTTGCCTTTATTTGTGCACATTCAGCTGTGCAAATTTTCCAGGCATGGGGACTCTGGTTATGCGCTAAACCTCAGGTGACATCACAGTTAGAGGCCTTAGCAAGGTCTTGCTGGAAGCCAAAAAGGACTCATGCTGTGCTTTCCCAGGTCAGAACTGGTCAAAACAACTCCCACAGAAATTCAGGGGCAAGAAAACCACCACAAAGGCCAAATAACCACATATCTTATGTTCTCAATAGATAGCAAGTTCCACACTGAAATAACTAAGTAAAAGACTCTTGGTGCCTTTTCCACAGGCACAATCAGAATGCTCCATCACCAAGAAATGTGCCTGGTGTGACTGTTCACATAACTCACCCCAGGCCATAACTGCAGAGCACAGCAATGATGAATGACGAGCGAGCACAAATAGAATATAATAATTATTCTATTCTGGAATTAAATAACGCTTTTCTTCCCCAGAGGTCTAAGTGCTTTCACATAGATTACAAGGTAAAGGCGGGTATTATTACTCCCATTTATGGATAAGGAAATAAAGTTAGAAATGGAAGCTGTTTGTCCAGAGACTTAGAATAAGAGCCTATTAGGAGTGAATAATAACCTTTGACATTATCTATGCAACCCAGTCTATATTTTTTATTAATTTTGAGAGAGAGAGAGAGAGAGAGAGAGAGAGAGAGAGAGAAAAGGGAGGAAGAGAGAAAATATCGACTTGTTGTGCCACTTATTTATGCATTCATTCTTTGATTCTTGTATGTGCTCTAACTGGAGATTGAATTTGAAACCTTGGCATTTCCTAGGCTCTAACCAACTGAGCTCCCCAGCCAGGGCTATGCAGCCCCCTCATTTCTTAGAAGAAACTGAAGTTAGGATGATGATGTGACTTTTCCAAGACTGTATTGTTAGTGGCCAAATAATACACCTAACCCTTCATGGAGCCAAAAACAAAAATTTAAGTCTTCTGACAACCTGGTAAATAAGCTGTGAGACTTCCCACCAGCAACTCAGTTCAGTTGGTTAGAGCACTGTCCTGATATGTCAAGGTTGTGGGTTCGATCCCTGGCCAGGGCACATACAAGAAGCAACCAATGAATGTATAAATAAGTGGAACAACAAATCAATGTTTCTCTCTTTCTCCCTCTCTCTATAAAATTAATTTTAAAAATATTAAAAAGTACGTCGTGTGTGTGTGTGTGTGTGTGTGTGTGTGTGTTTTTAAAAAGAGAGTGCAATCTCCCAGGAGTCACCAGAATCATGGTCAGATCATCTGCTTCCAGAATCCCAGGGGAGGTTACTTCACATTGAGAGTAAGCAATACAATGACTCAAGAGACCTCATGGGAGTAAACTTGCCCAAAATTCATATAGAGAAATCCCCTCTCCGTATTATAACAGCACTCAAATGTCCTGCCTAACTTCCTCTCTTCACCATCATAGTCACTTACATCCTGTAACAAGATGGGTTGCTACTAAGAGTGTGGGAAGAGTCTTGGTGGGTATTCATCCTCAGAGATTCTCTTCCCTGAGGGTGTTACTCCCCTTTCCTAGGCTTTGATGTGCGAAGATATATAGCCCCACACACCCAACCCATGGAAATCCCCATCAAGCTCTAGAGACCCCTGAAGTTCAGGCTCCAGAGGATGTTCCCAGCATGGCAGGAAGCTGCAAAGGCCAAGCATTGCTCTTGAGCTGCAAGAGGCCAGAGTAGCAGCTATCAGGTGAGAGAAGTCATAGGCCACAGAAGAAGGAGCAGTACTCGCCAAGAAAAAAAAAAAAAAAAAACTGCCGCAGCATCTTCTCTCTGTATAGCTCCGTCAGGACAATAGATAAGGGTTTGAGCAGAAGCTGCAGCCACACAGAGCCCATCCTATCCCTGCATCTTCTTTCTGCCAGGTTGCCTTGCTCTCTTTCCCCACATCCCTAGGCTAAAGACTGACTCTTTCCACCCCAAGGCATCTGCCTTCTATTCTACTGTCTCCTACTCTACTGTCTCCTACTCCTACTGCCTACTCTACTGCCTCCTACTCTACTGTCAAGAAAAGTGGAAAATATTTAACCTCCCTCTCTCTAGTCTGCTGGTCCCTTCCCCGACTTGCAACTTCCTTATTTAGCCAAAACCCATTTCCCCTGCTTATGAGAGAAAGGAGGGATGCTTTTAGATTACACATCAAGCTCTTTTCTCTCAGACATAAATGTTCTCAAGGTCCCACATCCTTACATCACGAATAAATCCTCCTCAGGAGCAATGGGGATGAGAAGGAATTTCAATTCTAAATCACAGTATGCTCTAAGATACAAGGGCATGTATGACATCACCAATAATTCAGATATTACATAAATATTTACCACACAAAACCACTATACAAGAGAACAGAGGAGTTGTTCACTGAATTCCTTCACCCCACCAACTGGTGTTCCATTCAGCTTACACCCCGCCCCCCATGTTAGCCTCCCTAACAGGATAGTTTGTCAAACTTCTTTGGACATGTAGACTGTATGGGGAGCCTTTGAACTCTGAATTTCAATGATATCTGTAACTATTATATTTCAGATACCCCTCGCATCCCATCTCCATCAGTGCCCAGCAATGACGTTGGCACCAACAGACCTCAATGCTCAATTCCTGGTTTCTTGGGAGCTTAACATTTAATCGGGATGTTATCCAGACCCCTGCTTCCCTTCCTCTCACTCCTGCTGTCCACATTTGGGCCATTTCAATGCTTATTAACATTTCAGATGGAGGACACAAAAGAGGAAAAGTGAAAATCTGATTAGTCAATTTTGCTATTTTCTGGAAGTAGTGGCGAAAGATGGATCACCAAGGAAAGTAAAACTATTGAAATCTCTAGATTTCAATTAACCTTATTTCCTCACAGAGAATTGAGAATTGACAATAAAGTTATTATCCCTGCAACCTTCTTCAGGAAAAAAAATTTCATTTCTGATGCCAACTGCACCCTGGGATAACCGGGACCCATAAATAATTCATACCCTCAGGTCAGCACCAAGAACTCACAGCTTGGTGGGAGAGCCTGCAGACAGAAGACAACCGAGGCTTCTGGGTCATAGGAAAGTAGCGGCCACCTTACCCTCCCTTCACTGTGTTTTGTTTGTGCCCATGTGTGTCAGCATCACTGATATGTCATTCCAGCCTGCCAGCTCCAGCCCACCCCTCCTACACAGGCTTCATGCCACTGCCCCCTCCCTCTGGTCAGGCTGGCCTCTCACTGCCCCCGATCACACCTTGCCCGTCCCTGCCTCACTCCTTTCTCCCTTCTAGGCCCCTTCCTAAAATGCTTGATTCTTTCCCAAACTCAAGTCTTCAGGGTCTGGCTCAAGTCCAGGAGCACCACAATGACCTCAAAACAATGCCACTCAGCACTACTCTGAGCCCTCCACCATGACCCATCTTGTCCTTTGGGCACATCCAGTGGGCGAGTCCTGTGACTAACACAAATGGAAATAGGTACCAAGGTCAAGGATGGCAGCAGCCATGTGCCCCGGGCCCACCTGCTGCAAACCCAGATTCTGCGGCTCTTTAGCTCTGTCCACACACTAAGTCACCCTCCCTTTCCTCTTCCGTAAGATGAGACCGGAAATAGGATCTGCCTTCTAGATTTGTTCTGAAACCTAAATGAGAGAAAACTGCAAAGCACTTAGCATGGGGCCTGGAAGAAAATAAGTTCTGGGTGCATGGTGATTATGGCCACTGTTAGTAACATCCCACCAGCTAGTGACAGCATGGGTACCTAGTCCATCACCGGGGACCTGCTCTGGGCCCTTCGCTGGTGTTACACTCTGCGCAGAGTCCGAAGGCTGTGCAGCTTGTACCTCAGGGCCTTGTAGGATTTTTAGTAAAAGGTCTCTTCTGGTATTTACATATCTCTCTCTCTCTCTCTCTCTCTCTCTCTCTCTCTCTCTCTCTCTCTCTCTCTCTCTCTCTCTCCTTTCCCCCACCCCCGACAATTTTCAAGCAATTCACACAATTAACACTTAAGAACATACTGTTACTGGTCAAGCTCAGAACCCCTCCTTCTTCCCTCAGGATGAGCTTGTCCCCGAATCAGCCTCAAATCTCAAGCAAATAGGCTACTCAACTGGCTCATCCTGTTTCTAGACCTTCCCACACCTGTCTGACTTAAAGCAGGTGCCTCCTCCCACCTCAATTACAAATAGAATTAAATTGCCTCCCTTCAGAAGTCACAGTTCATATTTCTGGAACCATCAGAACAATGACCACTGCCACTGCTGGGTCCTCCCTCCCCACTCCCTCCCTCTCTCCTCCTCCCTACCTGCTTTCCCGTCTCCCCTGGTGACTGACTGCTCCTGCCTCCACAACACGACTTTCCCCTCCTCCCACGGTTCGCAGGCAGCGCCACCTTCTGGAGTCAAACTCAGCTGCAGCTTCCCCTTCCACAGCGGGGGTGGGGTGCCAGGAGCTGGCCAGAATGAACCGTTCTTCCCCTCGGGGTAACACTGCATAAACTGGACAGTTCTGCAACAGGACAGCAATAGGTAATCTTTTCCTTTTAAAACGCAAGTAGGCACATGCTGTAAGAGCAGAATGAAGGGCCAAATGTAAACAAGACCTATAAATTAGGAAAAATAATTCCATTTTAGACAACCTTTTACCTTAAAAATGTGAAGGCTTAACAGTGATGACTGCACATTTACATTTCTTCTTTTTTCTTGCTTTCAAGCAACCTCTCATGGGAAAATGTCAGCTTTATAATTTGATATAATAGTATACCTTTTTTATCTTGGCATAAAAATAATTGCCAGGCTAGAGACCCCTTCCTAAGGAAAAGACAAAAAGACATGAATCCTCCTGGCGATGTCTAGAAGTAGACTTCTGGAGTAACCTGTTAGGCTTCCTCTCCCAATAGGAAAACCTAGTTATTAGAGACAAACCACCTTGTGAACAATGGATCCCACTTCTCACTGGGTCTCAGGAAAAACCCCAGGATGGTACCCCTGTTACCCTGTTATCCTATAATTCCTATTTAAGAGTAAGTCACCTTAAGGAAAGAGAAGTTCTTTGTCTGTTTTTGCAAAAGAAGGATTTCTTTCTAGTTGCAGTTTTTCTCTTAATGATGTTGAATTTGTTATTTGTAATATGTCATGCTTTGCATATCTAATCTAATAAAAGAGTAATATTGAAATTGACCATTTCTATGGGATGCCTAAGCCACGCCCACCAGCCAATCTGAGAGTCTGTATGCAAATTAACCCAGCCAAGATGGAGGCTGGCAATCATGGAGCTAGAGTAAACAGCAGGCTTCCATTGCACCAGGAGTAAACTGTCTGCCTAGGCCAGCTGGGCTTCTCCCAGCTCAAGCAACATAGTTGCATATAGAAGCCATGGAGCTGAAGCAAACAGTAGGCTTCTGTTGCACCAGTGATGGAGGAAATTGTATGCCTAGGCCTGCTGGGTGCGTCTACTAAGGCAACATTCTTTCAATTATAGAAGCCACAGAGCTGAAGCCAACAGGAGGCTTCGTTACCTGCCTAGGCCTCGGCTTTAAGGAACAGTGTATCAATTATAGAAGATAAACCCCAGGAACCTGCTTCCAGCCAGCCTTGCTGGGATGTTGGGTCAACGGGAGCTGGGGGCAACCTGAAAACAGCCCTCAGCCCATCAACCAGGCTGCCCAGGTACCCCAGTAGGGACCCAAAATCTGAAGGGGCTATGGGCAGCCTAAAAATGGCCCTCAGCCCATCACCCAGGCTGGCCACACCCCAATGAGGTGAGGGTCCACACTGAAGGGCTTGGACAGCTTGCAAACAGCCATCAGCCCCTCACCCAGGCTGGCCAGGCTGGCCAGCAGGTGGACATCCCCAGAGGGGTTCCAGACTGTGAGAGGGCACAGGCCAGGCTGAGGGACCTCCCAAGTGCACAAATTTTGTGCACCGGACCCCTAGTAAGTAATTATAATATTTCTGATTCATAATCAGCAAAATTAATAATAGTAGCCAGCTAACAGTTACTGAGCACTTACTAAAATTTATTTTAAAATCATATATATCTTAGATTATTTCATTCTTATAACAATTCAATATGGTGGCACTATCATTACCCCCATTTTTAAAACAGGGAAACTGAAAGACACAGAATAAATTGCCCAAGTCACACACAGCCAGGATTTATACCCAACAGTCTAGTTTCAGAGGCTACGAGGAGTTTAATCATTACAACCTTCTGCCTTATAATAGATCAGCATCTACAAGGTGAAATTTCTAGTGGGGAACTTCTGAGACTATATCCCAAGAAATCAGAAACACCAATCAGAAAGGATATATGCACCCCTATGTTCATAGCAGCACAATTTACCATAGCTAAGATTTGGAAACAACCTAAGTGCCCATCAGCAGATGAATGGATTAGAAAACTGTGGTACATCTACACAATGGAATACTATGCTGCTGTAAAAAAGAAGGAATTCTTACCATTTGCAGCAGCATGGATGAAACTGGAGAGCATTATGCTAAGTGAAATAAGCCAGTCATTGAAAGAAAAATACCACATGATCTCACTTATTTATGGATAATAAAGACCATTATAAATTGATAAACATACGCAGATACAGAGGCAGAACAGCATTGAACAGACTGTCAAACTATAGCTGGAAGGCTCGGGAGGGTTGGGGGGGGGAGTTAAGAGATCAACTGAAGGACTTATAGGCATGCATATAAGCATAATCAATGGACACAAGACACTGAGGGGTAGGGGAGGAGGAGGAAGGTCAAGGGGAAAAAATGGAGACTTATTTAACACTCTTTGTAATACTTTAAGCAATAAAACAAAATTTAAAAAAAAATTTCCAGTGGGGAGGGGCTGGGGGAAGGAATCATTCTAACTGCATAGCTCTTTCTTGCCCTCTACTATCCTATCCATTCACACATTTATTCATGCAAAATCCCGATCCTAATTCTAAACACATTAGTGAAGTAGATGAAAATATGGGTGGAAACAGAAACAGAGAAATAGAGACAGAGAAGAGAGAGGGAGGGAGGGAGGGAGGGAGGGAGGGAGGGAGAGAGAATATGATATTTTAACCCAGGGTTCTTAATGTGGAGTCTGTGGGATCCATGAACTCCCTGAGATTATATGCAAAATGTCACGTGTATGTGCATTTTTGTGGAGAAAGCATCCTTAGCATTCTAAAGATTCTCAAAGGTGCCTGTATCCCAGAAAAGACTAGAAATTACCAATTGCAATAGAGAATGCAATGGTACCAACACCAGCCATCTCCTCTGTTCTTTCATATGGGACCATCTTCTACACACTCCACATTCTCCCTTTTGGTAAAAAATTGAAAGACAAAAAGGGAGCCTAGAACATCCAAGAAAAAGACTCTCTTTAGAACTCATCAACATGTTCCTAGTTATTCAATAGTTAATGCACTATGTACTAGACATCAATTCAAACATGATAAAGAAGAGAGAAAGAGGATCAACTTTTACTAAGGATTTACTACAGTAGTCCCCCTTATCCATGGGGTATGCATGCCAATACCTGCAGGGGATCCCTGAAACCACAGATAGTACCAAACTTTTACTTTTTCACTTAAAGGAAGCACTTGATAGCTTCACTGGTGTGCCCAAATTGCCAGTATCACTACTCTTGTGCTTTGGGGCCATTTTTATGTAAAAGAAGGGCTACTTGAACACAAGCACTGCAATACCATGACAGTCTATCTGATAACCAAGACAGCTACTGAGTGACTAATGGTGGCGCACAACTACAGCATGGAGACTCTGGACAAAGAACTGATTCACTTCCCCAGTGGGACAGAGCGGGGATGGTGTGAAATTTCATCATGCTTCTCAGAATGGCATACAATTTAAAACTAAGGATTGTTTATTTCTGAGATTTTTCTATTTAGTATTTTTGAACCACAGCTGATTGCTGGTAACTTAAATCACAGAAAGTGAAACCACAGATAAGGGGGAACTACTGTATGAGCTAGATGCTTCATTTTTCTAATAATATTGTGTTTTAGGTATTATTATTGTTGTTTTCATATAATCGATTAAAAATACACACAGGGATTTGAGAATATGTGAGTCATGCCCAAGTTCAGGCAATTGACAAAGGGCTGCTACATGAATCAAAGGCAAATCTATTTGAATCTATGAACCTGGGCTCTTCCCTCTGCTTCATTCTGCCCTGAGAAAGGCAGAAAGGGCTAATCACTTTACCCACCCTCTAATGACCTTGGAAATCTTTCCAGGGTCTGTCAAAATGAATAAGGATAAGTATGTATATGTGTTCTTAAAACAAGGTGACCAAGCTCTACTGCATGGCTGAGGCACCAAATATTCCAGAAAAGAAAAAGTAAAAAGATCATTATTTGAAAATGTAAGTAACTTAACACTGATATTATTTCTAGCTTCTGAATCCTTCCATTAATTCATCACTTTATTCCACAAATTACACTGAGCAACCATCTATGCTGGGCATTGGGTAAGGCCTAGCATACCATCTTGAAATATTGTCTCCAATAGTCCCCACGGTCCCTGTCCTCGAAAGGCTCACAGGCATGCAATCAAATCATTACACTACTGTGGAATATAGGTTAGAACCTAAGAATGTGCAGAGTCCAATGGCAGAACAAAGTACAAGATGTTTAGGTTGGACCTCAAAAAATTAGAAGTTTCCAGGCAAACTATGTGTCAGATTGGCTGGGCTTCAGTGCCCAGATATGTGGTCAGACATCATTCTGGATGTTCCCATGAGAGTGTTTCCAGTGAGGTTAACACTTAAAATAGGAACTGGGAGTAAAGCAGAGTGCCATCCATAATGTGGATGGGCCTCATCCAATAAACTGAAGGCCTGAATAGAACAAGTGACTGAACTTCCCTAGAAGAATGGAATTCTGTCAACCAATGGCTATCAGGCTTGAACTGCAGCATCATCTCTTCATCCTGCAGATTTTCCTTCTTCTGTAATCATGTGAGCCAATTCTTAAAATAGATCTATCGACCTATCTTCTGTCTCCCCAACTCCTCTCTCTCTCTCTCTCTCTCTCTCTCTCTCTCTCTCTCTATATATATATATATATATATATATATATATGTGTGTGTGTGTGTGTGTGTGTGTGTGTGTGTGTGTGTGTTCTTAAAACAAGATGACAAGCTCTATTGCATGGCTGATGCACCAAATATTCCAGAAAAGAAAAAGTAAAAAGATCATTATTTGAAGATTAAGTAATTTAATACTGATATTATTTCTAGCTTCTGAATCCTTCCATTAATTCATCACTTTATTCCACAAATTACACTGAGCAACCATCTATGCTGGGCATTGGGTAAGGCCTAGCATATCATCTTGAAATATTGTCTCCAATAGTCCCCACGGTCCCTGCCCTCAAATATATATGGAGCAAATATACATATTTGCTCCATATATATTTTATACACACACATACAGCAGGTCCTCGAATAATATTGTTTTGTTATAACAT